>VWZX01009232.1:2184-44657 GCA_013399015.1 Galbula dea
AAGTGTCGAGTCTTGCACCTGGGAAAGACCAACCCCATGGATCAGTATAGGTTCGGGATTGAGCTGTTGGAGAGCAGTGAAGGGGAGAGGGATCTGGGAGTCCTGGTGGATGGAAGGATGACCATGAGGCAGCAGTGTGCTCTTGTGGCCAAGAGCGCTAATGGGATTCTGGGGTGTATTAAAAGGGGTGTAGCTAGTAGGTCAAGAGAGGTTCTTCTCCCCTTTTACTCTACCCTGGTGAGGCCGCGTCTGGAATATTGTTTCCGGTTCTGGGCCCCTCAGTTGAAGAAGGATAGGGAACTGCTGGAAAGAGTCCAGCGCAGAGCCACAAAGATGATGAAGGGGCTGGAACGTCTTCCCATTATTAAATACCAATTTTACAGGTATCAGTACCTAAATTTTGTGGCAAGAAGATAGCTTATTAGAATCTATTCTAGAAGAAAAAAAAAAATCCAATATTACCATTGTAGTAAAACTAAAAACTGGAAAAAAAATCTAAATGGTGAAGTGGCTGAAAGTGTTTTAATAGTTCTCAAATTAGGACAACTTTGCAAATTAATTTTGTCCAGACAATAATTATTTGAGACTAGTATCTAAACCTCTAGCAGCGATAATTTGTACACCTCAGAGGTGCAGCTTAGAGGTGATGGCATTGGCATTTGAGGGATGGGAGATCTTCCTAGCAGTGCAGACTTCTTCTCTGGCTAATTGTTGGGAGGGATTTGCACTGGTCTCCTATTTCTCTTTTCAGTGCACTGAGACTCCTGGAGGGGTGGGGAAAATATTCTGTTATGAATCTCTTATTTGTGCTGTCTAAATTTTTCTCTTAACTGACAATGATTATACAGGTTGCTGATTACAAAACAGTTCCTAATCCAAGTTCCTCTCAATATCTAGTTTTAACATAATGGAAATCAACAGGAGAGATTGAAAGACCTAGCACCAAGTACACTCTAATGCAATGGTAAGGACACTTCCAAGAAAAAAATAATGGGTTTATCACCCTACGAAGGCACAAGAATTGAAACCTGCCTTGGGTATTCAGAGCTATTACTCCAGTTACAGGATTTTGAATGAGTTAAGAGTGATACATGTTGTAGCCATTCCTTTTGTTTCTTTGTGTGACAAATGCCAGGTATGTGTCATTTCAGCCTGTTCTAATAGGACATTTGGAGGGAGAATGGAAGAAAGTATTGAAAACAAAATCAAAGATAAAAAAGAATTACTTCTGGAGGTTTTTTGTGGATACTTGAGTAGAATACAGCAAGGTTTGTGTAGAGAGAATTTAATTGAAGATATTGTGTTTGGTGGGGTTTGGGTTTTTGTTTTCTGTTTTGTTGGTTCATTTCTGGGATTTATTTTAGTATTACACATTGTTGTGATACCAGTGGATTGTGGCTACTGCATGCATCTTTATCTGGGACAAGAGAGAAATCAAAGATTAGCTTCAGCATTTATGCAAGGTTCCTGTGTTCACTGAACTTTTGTCTTAAGATATATAGGTGAAGAATTTCAAATTTTTTTCTAGTGCATTCTGCTGATTGAGTGATGAACCAGACCATCTTATGTTTTGAGTGGTAGCTTTCATGCCTCTGCCTGGTACTTCATTTAACATTGATTATGAATTACTTTCCACATGAGAGGATTCTTGCTTGAGGGAAACAGATAGTAGAAAACAAAAAGGCGAAGGATACAGAAAAAATTTTCTCATTTTTTCTAAAATGCTCTTTGCTTTCAATCTGTTGGCAGTTTTTTTGTGTTTTTTTTTTCTTGACTCAGTTAAATTATTGTCCCCTCTCCTGCTTCCTTACAGAATTTAAAGGAATAGAGATAGGTAAGAGTAACTCATAGGTAATGAAGTTATCCAGCAAGATGACGTATCTGCTTTGATTTCTATATATGCAGAATAGTTCCCAGTGGCAAAAGATTGTGTATGGAACCTAAGGAGAAACCTATCTTGGAAGATGATCATCTAAAGCATCTAGTATCCCATCTATATCCATTTATTGGAGTGGCTCCTTTTCATACTCCGATTTGTAGGCCTTTTTCTCATTACCGCTGCAGAAAGATCTTACCAGGATTTAATTCTGGTCACATTAATGGAAAGGAAACATATGAATCTATGTTTTTCTTAGTAATGGATCCATGGCCTTATTCTCTTCCTGTTCTGTCTCTCAACCTGCCTTTCTGTTCTCTTCCCTTCTTTCCCATATTTAATGTTATATTTGTCTAACACACTTGGTTTCCTGATAAAATTAGATTAATGTAATCCTTGTGTCATAATTTCTGTATAGTAACTTCTGAAGATCTAATGAATTTCAAACAAACTTTGACAGTGGGCCAGAAGTCTCAAAGATAATCAAATTTCTACAGCCTTCATGGTAAGGCAGCAGTTAGGGAACTGAGGCCCAAACTACCACTTCCTTGATTTATTGGACCTCTGCTTTCATCTGCTCCAGCTGTGCAAGCATCACTATGAAGAGCTCTCCTGCTCATATCATGCAAGCCATTAACATTGGTTTTAATAGCCTGGGTACAAGTCCATCCTTTGTTTTGACACTTTCTTGTGCTAGAGGGAAACCAGTGGAGATTCACAGTGATCAGAAAAATCTTATATAAACCTTTTACTCATCCTTTCCTAGTAACTGGTGGCATGCCTTTACGCACCTACCTTACTGATTCCATTTTGTAGACATTTCAGTGCAATAAACTCTCAAGGTGTGCTGCTTTAGTAGTCTGTTTCCCAAACAACCCTGTGATAACTATGGGAATTGCTTAAACAGAAGAGCTTAAGAAATATATCCCATTTCTTACCTTTTTTTATTAAGCTCTTTTTGTTCTCTCCATTTTGTTCTCATTTGTGTTGTGCTGCACAATTCTCTATTTAGCTGTTTCCGGCTTCTTATTCCAGTGTGCATGCTTTCCTGATTCATCAAGTACCCTCTTTCACTGTCCTCACTCACTATATAGAGGTGTAGATATTGTAAGTACACTGCCTGTCTTACTTGTTGCCTGTGATGGTTCCTTTCACAGTTTTGCTGGAATCTGTGCAGTACTCATTTTGTCTCCTTCAAGAGCAGTGGCTCATAGTAATAGATGGAATATTGGCTCAGGACACTTCTTAGCACCCGAGACTCAACAGCTGACTGTAAGTGTTGGAGAGGTGAGACAAAAAAGCCATGCAACGAATTACCTGGCATGTTAAGGCTGTGATGTTAAGCAGTTATACTGAGTTCTATACTGCAGCAGAAGCAGCAGAAAGTGAAACTAGTTTTCAGATAGTCAGGCAAGATGCTTACAAACACAGTGACAAAGTAAGATCATAAAAAGCCAATGAATTAGTTTTTCATTTTCATATTTTAGACCAGTTTTAAGTAAGATGTGTTCTTGTTTTGCCCATTAGCATATGTATGATACCGGAAAAAAAAGCTATATAGAAAAAATATGCACACAGGCACTCTCTCCTTGCATAGTTGGTCCTCCTTACACGTGGAACTGGGAACATCTGCTCAGCAGTCAACTAAATCACGTAGAAGTACAGCAAATTGCATCCTGGGCTGCATCAAGAGAAGCGTGACCAGCAGATTGAGAGAGGTGATTCTACCAGTGTACTCTGCTCTGGTGAGACCTCATCTGGAGTACTGTGTCCAGCTCTGGAGCCCTCAACAGAGGAAGGATGTAGACCTGCTGCAGCGGGTCCAAAGGAGGGCTATTAAAATGATCAAGGGGCTGGAACACCTCCCCTGTGAGGATAGGCTGAGAGAGCTGGGATTGTTCAGTCTGGAGAAGAGGCTTCGGGGGGACCTAATAGTCACCTTCCAGTACCTGAAGGGCTATCGGTTGGACTAGATGATCTTGAGGGTCCTTTCCAACCATAATGATTCTGTGATTCTGTGATTCTGTGAAGGGGTCATATAGAAAGGCTCGGGAGGGCCTGTTTACAAAGGCCTGTAGTGATAGGACAAGGGGTAATGGGTTTAAATTAGGGAAGAGCAGGTTTAGATTGGATATTAAGAAAAAGTTCCTTACCATGAGGGCAGTGGAACATTGGAACAGGTTGCCCAGGCAGGTGGTTGAGGCCCCGTCCCCGGAGGTGTTCAAGGCGAGGCTGGACAGGGTGCTTGGCAACCTGGTTTAGTTGGAGATTGCCTACTCACTGTAGGGGGTTGAACTAGACGACCTCCAAGGTCCCTTCCAATCCTGATAATTCTATGATTCTATGATAAACAACAACGTATGTGCCACGTTCCTGACTTCTGGGTCAGCTTTCGCGCCCCTGCTTCTCCCCCGTGGGCGGCAGCCTGGCCGCTGGCTTCCAGGCGCTGCGAGTGCGCGGCCGCAGCCGTTCCAAGAGGCTGGGCCAGGGCTGGGCGCCACTGCGCCCCTCGGCTGTGGCAGTTGCTGGAGTTTTCTCTCTGTTCTCGGCTGGGTGGCGCATGCGGACGCAACCCGTTTCCTGCCGGCAAGGATTAAGGGGTCCGCGTTTTGTCGCCCTCAGGCTTCTGGCGGCGTGGGACGCATCAGGGAAAGGCTGACGGCGGCGCCGGCGGGCCCGAGGCGGCCTGGGCGGGCGGAGGCATTAGGACCCAGGAGGACGCGAGGCGGCTCTTCGGGCCAGATTACAGATTCGCCGTGACTCAGTCTGCTCGGTGCGGAGCGGCGCGAGGAGGTCGGTGTCGTCTGTGTCCGTTCGGTGGTGAGGTTGGCGGGGTGGTCGGTGGGGNCCAAGATGGAGTATGAGTGGAAGCCCGACGAGCAGGGGCTCCAGCAGATACTGCAGCTGCTCAAGGAGTCCCAGTCCCCGGACACTACCACGCAGAGAGCTGTGCAACAAGTATCCTTGGCTGAGGCCTGCGCTGCGTGGGCGAGGCGGGCGGGGCGGGGGCTTGGTGGCCAGGGCGGGGGCGGAGGAGACCGGGGTAGGCGGGCGGGGGAGCGCGGCCTGCGCGGCAGCAGGCCGGCGCTTCAGCAGCAGGCGGTAGCTGTGGCCGGGTTTGGCCTGGGGACCGCCACAGCGCGGTGGGCCGAGCCTCCGCTGGAGCGGGCGGCGGTGGCGCGGCGTTTGAACCAGCGAGGGAGTCTGGGCCGCAAGGCCGCCTTCCTCCGGCGGGGCCCTGAGCACCTGTTGCAAGCCCGGAGCCAAGGGCCAGGTGTCGGGTTGGTTGTTGTATTTTGGTTTTTATTTTGGTGAGCTTTTTTCCTCATTTTTGTTTTTGTTTCTTTTTTGAAGCCCAGGCTCTGGCTGATATCGGCCGCTTTTCTGCTTTCCCTCACGACGGGCCGCCGCCAGTGCCCAGCCTGCGCGAGTGCGGCTCTCACCCTGGCGGATACCAGGGGCGACCCGCTGCCCGCTGGGTTGAGCAGGCGGCGAGGGGTACCTGTCGCCCCTGCAGCAGAGCTGGTGCGAGCAGGGGCCTCCTACAGTAATCCGGTGCTGGGATTCGAGGAGAAAGCTGTAGCTGGTGGGGGGGAGTGCTCCTGGCAGAGCCGCCCTTGTCGGCCTGCTGGTTCTGACATGGCGCATTTTGCTGCGTTGTAAGGATGTTCTGCTTGCCTAGAAGCCCAACCCTGAAATAGAGCTGGTTACACTCGTTGAAATTAACGGGAAAGGGAAAATCTGCTCTACGTGGCTTCTGCTGCTGCTTTGCAATGCATTTGGGGTTACTGTTGTGTTGAGTTTTTTTACCTGCCTAAGGCTGTCTTGGAGAAATGATGAAATAGCAAGGTTTTAAGAAACAGATTGAGAGAGTAAATTTAAAGTTAAGACTAATAGAAGCATAGATCTTGAAAAATAAAGCCCACATGTACTGATTCCTGCTCCTAGAGCTATCCATATGGGGTTTTTTGCTAGTTTTAAGATGTTTAGATGCTCTGAAATTCTATGAAGGATATGTGTTTATCATCTTGATGCATTTTGTTTAAGGCATTTGCTTGAAGGTCTTCACAGAGAGTAAAAGTAATTATTTAAAGTGGATAAGAACAAGTACATGTGTGTATATATATGTTATTTTAAGACTTTAGCTTGAAGCCAAATTTGCTCTACTTCTAGGCTTTCATAACAGATGCAGTCATAACAGATTAGGAAGGCTTCTGCTCTTATCTGAAAGGTGAAGGTAGTTTTCACGTTGATCATCTTGCTCCTGCAGCTGTGTATCACATTTTTAAGATGCTGTTGTTTCCTTTGAAAAATCCTGAACATAAGTGTCTGACAAAGGTGTTCTTATAATGACCCAAACTTAAACGGGTGCTTTTTAGTATTTGTAATACAGAAGTGTTTATAGTAACTGTTTGTAGTGTGGCTTTATTGTAAAATTACGTTTTAAAACTCTGCTTTAAATAACTTAATAGCATCTGGTTTGTTTACTGAAAAATAGCATACGTGAGGGATGAACCATATAGATGATGCTGTCTGTCTTGAAGATAAGTATAGAAATTGAACAAAAGTGGTAACTCCCTACTGTGCTGCAATACATATTCTTTCAGGAAGGTCCTCATATGTTGGCCTGTAAAGGTTAGAGGTGTGGCATATTTTTACTATGCCATTATACATCAGTTTGGGAAAATGTTCCAATAGAACTTGACAGGCTATGTCCTATAATAAATATTTTAAAAAGTCTCCTTTAAGACTGTGTTAACAAAAAAAATTGTGATGGCTGTTGCATTGTAGAATGCTGCTTAGTAGCAGGGTGGTGATTAATGGTTTCAAATTAAAGTAGTCTCAGTCCATGATTTTTTGGTGAGGTTATCAGTGTGTGGATTCTGTTGTGCTCTTTACAACGCTATTTTGACACATTTAGATGTTAAGAGCTCAAATACAACAAAATGGGGAGTGTAGCTTAGCCAATACCCTTAGTTAAAAAAGTTAAGAATTGGTAAGGCTTCAGATATTTTTCGGATGAAGATACCAGATGTTTCTTGAAGTAAAAAAGAGAAAGTTAAAGTGGGTGAAGAAGTTGTGCAGAAAATCTGGCCTATACACTAGTCTTTAATTCCTAGACCAATTAAGTGTTTTCTTACTGAGTTTCTATTAAATACTGCTCTTTCAGTTCTTTCTGCTAACTTGTGATGCTGCTTCATACTACTTCCACTGTAATTTACATTGTTCAGTAATGTTCAACTGACTGTTGTGGTGAGTATGTTTCTGGAGCTTGGAGAAGAAGAAAAAAATCTTGAAACATGCTACCCTACTTCTTGGCTGTTTCTGAAAGAGTTCTTTGGCTTGGCACCTTTGACAACTATTTTTGGATGTGTGTTTTTTCCTTTCTAGGGGCCATGTAGAGTATTCTATATAATTTACTTGTCCTGACCATCCTCCTGTTCACATTTCATCTCCTGTGTGTTTCACTGCAAAGGACCTTATGGCTGTGATACATATTTTTTGTTCTAGCAAAGTTACTATGCGATACAAATAGCCTAATCTAAGTTTGTGATTGAGATACTGGCTGCTGGCTGTTGAAAGGAAATGGTCCCTGGGGGCCTGTGTCTAGTGGAGTCCCTCAGGGGTTGGTACTGGGACCAGTACTTTTTAATATATTCATCAACAACCTGGGTGAAGGAACAGAGTGTGCTCTCAGCAAGTTTGCTGATGACACTAAACTGGGTGGAGTGGCTGACACACTGTGGGGTTGTGCTGCCATTCAGTGAGACTTAGGCTGGAGAGTTGGGCGGAGAGAAATTTAATGAGATTCAGTAAGGCCAAGTGTCGAGTATTGCACCTGGGAAAGACCAACCCCATGGATCAGTATAGGTTGGGGATTGAGCTGTTGGAGAGCAGTGAAAGGGAAAGGGATCTGGGAGTCCTGGTGGATGGAAGGATGACCATGAGGCAGCAGTATGCTCTTGTAGCCGGGAGGGCTAATGGGATTCTGGGGTGTATTAGAAGAGCTGTGGTTAGTAGGTGAAGAGAGGTTCTTCTCCCCCTTTACTCTACCCTGGTGAGGCTGCATCTGGAATATTTTGTCCAGTTCTGGGCCCCTCAGTTGAAGAAGGATAGGGAACTGCTGGAAAGAGTCCATTGCAGAGCCACAAAGATGATGAAGGGGCTGGAACATCTTCCTTCTGAGGAAAGGCTGAGGGAGCTGGGTCTCTTTAGCTTGGAGAAGAGGAGTCTAAGGGGTGACCTCATTTATGCTTTTAATTATGTGAATAGTGGGTGTCAGGAGGGTGGGGTCAGGCTCTTCTCAGTGAAGCCCAGTGACAGGACGAGGGGTAATGGCTGTACACTGAAGCATAGGAGCTTCCGTGTGAACACAGTGAGGGTGCCAGAGCACTGGAACTTCTTGATACAATTATCTGTGCATTTACGATTAAACAGATTCTCATTACTGAAAGCTCATGGCTGTGGCTAGTCAGCATAAAAATATGTCTAATGTTAAATGGAGTAGCTTATCAAATCCATAGCTGATGTATTTTAATGCTGAAATGCTTCTATTTGTTATGGAGGGGATTTTTTATTTTATTTGCTTTACAAATATTTTTAAGGATTTATTGATCAGTTAATTTTTGTATCTGTCCCTCAATTTTTTGTCCATGTTTTCCCATAACTAGAAGTTACTGCTTTGTTAAGAAAGTTACAGAAACTGTTTTTAGATTGTTTGTACTCTGTATATTGTGAGCTTATAGTCAGAGCTGATTGAACTGATGCAGAAGTGCCTAACTCATTTAATAGTCTTTATATACAGAAAGCTATAAATGCTGTGTGTGAAGATTGAACTTTCCTTAGCAGTTTCTTCAGAAACTAGAACAACTCAATCAGTATCCGGATTTCAACAACTACCTGATTTTTGTTCTAACAAAGTTGAAGTCTGAAGGTAAGTTCTTGAGATGTTTTCTGGTTTATTCTACTTTTTTTTACCTTTAAAAAAAAATCATTTCACTTGAAAGAAATAGAAAGCATAGGAAATGTTTATAGTCAGCTTGCTGGTTGGTCTTGCTCTGTAGTCACACAGAACTCTTTATCCTTTCAGGAGTCTTTGTGGGGAAAAAAATAAACCCTGATAATTTATTGGCATTGGTAATTTCAGCCTTGGAATAGATTCCATTATAAATGGCCTATGAAATGTTCCTAGAAATGCTGGTGCATTTATCAGACTGCAGTGAAACTGTGGAATAGCTTTGATGAATCATGGCTATACACATTATAAAATGTCCTGTTAAATTCAGTTATGATAGTGATCTCTCTAGTGAAGAGACTTATTAAATATTTTGAAGATCACATACTAGAGTTGTTTGAAGATGATGTCTGTCAGAATCTTCATTCTGAAGTCTCAGTTCTAGTAAAATGAAGTTAGAAATCAACTGGCTACTTACTGTTGTCTTATTCTTACGGAAATTAGTACAAACTTCACGACATACATTGTAGCGTCTATCAGTTAGTAAATTCAGACAATTCCTTAGTAATGTTGAGGGTGTGTGAAAGATTGTCTTTCCACTGTACTGTGGCTCCTGATTTGTGAGGTCTTTGACACTGAAAGAAATTTGTTTCAAGATCTGCTTTATCACATCTGGCTTCTTTACATTTGTTTGTAATTCACTGTTGAGAGTTGAGGCTGGGCTGACCACCAACCCAATGACAGACGCTTCCCTCTTACCCCCCTCGCCCTCCCATACGGGAAGGGAAGGGGGATAAGAGAGAGACAGAGAGACTTGTGGATTGGAAAATAAAACTAAAACTACTTGAATAATAATAATATTAATGAAATATATACAAATATGTACAGAACCCAACACCGAACCCAAACCCCCCTTGATGGTAACTACATCACCACTGATACTGTGGCAGTACGCCCCAGCAGCAGAAGAGTCCGGCCTAGGGAGCTGAATTCTGGTACTGGATGCAGGAACTTAGGGATCACCGAAGCACAGGAAAACAATCCAGCAATCCGGGAACCAGGAAAGGGAATTAGGAATCAGAGTCTGAATCCCCCAAGAGAAATCTTAACAAGGAAAAGATCCGAATTGGGAACCAGGGAAAAAAATCCAACAAGGAAAGATCTAGCAAGGGGTGACTGACCCCCAGTTTATATATCAAATATCACGTATGAGGGATGGAATACTTAGCTGGTCGGTTTGGGGTCACCTGTCCTGTCTGCTCCTCCCTGAAGGTGCAGGCCTGGGGAACTGAGGTGGATAGGCAAGACATCTGAAGCATGAAGCAGGTCAGAGGAAGGACCTTTAGTTGTCATAATAATATGGACAGTTCATTAAGCAGAAGTTCTGAGTTTGTTTCAGGCCTCGTTGACCATGGTGATGACATTCTCAGTTATCTGTATCGAAGCCTTGTTTTGTTTATACCTTCTGTAAATGAATGTATATAAGATCCTCCCCCCCCCCCCCCCTTAAAATAGACTGACAAAAATAGCATCCTTCTTAGTTCATCTGGCTTTTCCTTTTGTAGGAGAAATTTATCAATTCCTGGTGTTTTCTTATTATTATTGTTAACCTGAAATTTAAAAGCCATGCTTTGTCGCACACAGCATCCTGAATTTTGTGAGTAACAGGTGAATGTGGCTTATGCTAAATTATTAAAAAGATGATATCCATTTTCATTCACGGCAATACTCTCTAATGTTCGTAAGTCTAATATGTCAGTTAGGGAGCATTGGATGTGATGACTGTCATAAACCTGCAGTAATGTTTTGTCGGTGCAAGGTTTTATCAGAGTAGGATGAGATGTCATGGCCTATGTGAATCAGCAAAGACTACTATGTTGCTTTTTGGTAACAGTTCTCTGTTCAACTCTAAGGAAAAACTACATTGAGACTTTGTAATCTCTGCAGACTATTTATTGCGTCTAGGTTTCTGAATGTATCCATTTTTTGTGATGTTTATACCAATGAGAAAATGAAGGCTGTCTATATATGGGGTCAGAATTAATGTCACATTCTAATTGGCCTAATATGGACTTCATGTTAGTGGTTGTTTTATGTAAAAATTGCAAGAACAAAAGTAGTGTCAAAGCTTACCACTTCTTAGGTACGTAATACATACCTAATGTCTCTTCATGTGGTGAAAAAAGAACAGAACTGCTTACAGGGTATCTATTCTAGTCAAGATTCAGACTGTCCATCCTTATTCTCAAAACACACACATCCTTTCTCTAATCTACCTTTTAACCCTCTTAGACAACAGACAGAGAACGTTCTTAGTTTGTGCAGTTTTTGTGAAATTTTTTGTTTGACTCCCTCTCCTCTGTCTTCTGGGCTCATGGCAGGACCTAGGCTGATGGGAAAATACTGAGACAAATGCAGAACGGTCCTGGTAGCTGTCTGCTGACCCATATAGCCATAGTTACCTATCCTGTTGCAACTGTACAAAGCCTTTGTGATTCTGATCTTGGATTGTGTTTTAGTGACTGACTCTTCACTTTATCCTAGGGCTAGTCTTTGGTCTCAATAGAGTGTTATCTCAGTGGACTGATCATGGCCTGGTATTAAGCTATCATCATCAAAGATCAGAATCCTTGAGATGAACTTGATCTGAAGGTGAATGAGCAGGGCTTGAGAACACTGATTTAGTACTGCCTTTAAGGATAGTCTTTTGTTTCTGAAATGTTTTGGATTTTCATAAACTAGTTGAAGATAATTTGGTGTCTCTGCAACTCTTGATCTTGTTCATGTGATGACTTAGTCATTCAGAGTACCTTACTTTGGCATTGAACATTACCATGGAAGGAGGTTCTGTTCTCCCTCTCCCACACAAGTTTTTGTTTCGACAGAAGTCTGTACAGATGGTAATTTTTGTCAGTAATCTTGACACTAATAATTAGTCTGGAGTTGCAAGCAGAATTTGAAATGGATTTTCATAGACTGTTACTGGGTTCCAAAGTGGTCTTTTGGGTTTGATGTGGATGTTTTTTGATGAATGTTGTAAGCTAATTGTTGGTCAGCAGTTCAACACCCTTCCCATATTGTGCACAGCTCAGTTTTATGTACAGCACTGTCATCAGAGCATGGCTGTTGCTACTTACTATTCAATAAATATGCAATATTCAGTATCAGTGACACATTTCCAGTTTTGTTTTCGTGTCTTAGAGATGTTCATAAGCTTAGACAGTTTTGTCAAATTATTTTCCATGACTCACAGGAGTCAATTGAGCACTGATTAATTTCAGACTAGCAACTACATTTCAAGGTCATTTATGTATTCACATACACTGAATGTTTTGAAATATTGTCAGTTCTGCTTCTGACATGGTAGTAAACCATACTAATTTTAGCTAAAAGTCTTATACGTCAGGTTGCTTAAAAGTCCAGCATCAGAAAAAATAGAGTCTTTTTCTGCTAGGAAGCTCATGAAAGTATCTGTAGTGTTATATGTGAGGACAGTAGAAATTATTCCATCTTCTGCTTCCCATATGACACTGCCCTGGTGGGATCCTTGGGTTTTTTTAAGCTCTTTTAAGAGACGGACAGTCACTCATTAATGGATCAGAAATGTGCAACAGTGACAGTAGTCATGATTTTTGTGACATTTTGTATTTGTACATATTAAATACATATCACTAGTTAAAACGCAGAATGACAGCTTTAAGACTAAAACTGTCAGACACAGCAGTTCAGCTTTAGAAAAACTCTCACCTTAACATTTAAAGTTGCTAATATCACAAGACTAACAGCAAATTATGCTCATAATCATTACACAATCTGTGAATGGATAAGTGCTACCCTCAACCCAGTTGCTTAGTTATTTTAGGAACTGGGAATCAATCTAGGAAGAGAGGATGAAAAGGCATGGTGAAACACATGCTCACCTAGGTGCTTGCAGGTGAACTACAAATACCTTGTTGCTTTCATATATTCATTCTGTGTCACACAAGATCACATTAGTGGATATATGGCTGAGGACATACTCTAGTTCTTAAAAGCACTGCAGTAGCCCTGAAGTAGTTTTTATCTGTGTAATGTGGGTATGAGTCCATTTGCTCTCTGTGTAAACCATTAAAATCTGGAACTAGTATGAGAGTCTTGCAACAGAATTGAAAATATGCCGTGAACCAAACGTTCACAGTACGGGTTCAAACGTACGGGTTTTATTATAAAATGAGCCAATGTGAGAGGGGAATCTTCCACTGATGATCTGATTTGGCACCAAAGATGATGTCAAATGCCAGAGGTCTCTTCACTTCTCTTCTTTTTCTTGTAATGTTTGTTCTTGTCAACTCTATATGTGTCCAGGTTGACTGAGGTAGGAGGCAAAGCTGATCTTTTTTGATGACTGTGGTCTTTTTTGATGGTTGAACTATATGGCTGACAGAACTGACCACAGAGTCTATGAAGACTAAGAATGTCTTACTCAGCTTCTAGGCCATCTGCCTGTAATCTTGGTGTTACAGCAAGAGCTCCATCCGGACCTGTATTACTGTCTTCTGACAGTGTAACTGTGAAGTTCTTGAAAACCCTGGATTCCATAAATATCCTTATGCAATCAGATCAGATTTTTTTTTTTCTCAAACTAAGATTTTGACTGTGCTGTGGTTGGTGGGTTTGTTTTGTTTTGTTTTTTAAATGGCTGAGTATCAGATTCTGTGCTTCTTATTTTAGCTCAAGTGGTTGGTGTTTGTTTAGCACTAAGTTCATCTTTGTGATCTCTGCTTGTCATCTCTCAGTATGGTGACAGTTGTTTTTTCTTGTTGTTTTTAATCATTCTTTTGCTTGCTTCATTCTTTTTCATTTGTCAAAGCAGCTTGCATGATGAATCCCATGGAATCTTTGTTGCAGACCTGTAGGATAAACACTTCCTATGAAGAACAGTCTTTCTGTTATCTTGGCTGAAATAATAGATTTAAGGAGTCTCATGCTGCTGTATACCATAGGATAATTCATGAAGAAAAAAATAGTGCTGAATGTAATGTGCACATGATTTTTGTCTAAACCAGCTGGCTAATCTGCCGGTTTCTGACAGAAGGAACTTAGTAGTATCTATATCTCTGCTTGGTTAGATTGATTAATAGATCTGTGTGTAAACTAATTTTTGACACAAAAGAACTTTGAACATCCTTATTTCTTGCCCAAATGAGGGCCTCATACAAAAAAATACCTGCAAATGGCTAAAATGCTAATTAAAATTAGCTGCTTGTGCTGATTAGGCTTGCTGTAAACTGTAACTTTACATTTTCTTATACTGTAAACTAATCTTTTCTATGTAGAATACCCGGATCTCACTTGCAGCGTATTTCAGAAGCAATACCAAGTTACTCATGCACTTGGTTGAAAAACCAAACAAGAGTCTACTCCAATACAAATGTAAAATCTAGGCTATTTTTTTATCATTCCTCCTCTTGTCCCAGTAATTTAGAGAAATTTGCAGGCAGAAAGACGACTGAAGAGAACTCAAAACTGTTGCCTAAACTTAAATTCTTACTTAGTTTGGGTTAATTCTGGTCGTTTTTTTTTCCCTGTGTTTCATGCCACCGAACACTTACCTGTTAACATTGTTTTAAGACTCTTTACTTTCTTCTCCCTCTAATTGTTAGTTTAATAGATCAATAGAACAGCTGTTATCTTAGGGGGTTACAATACCTTGTTTTGTAGAAAAATTGAACACTATTTCTGTGGGAGGAGGTGATGGAGGATTTACTGTACAGTCCCTACATCATTTCTGTACCTTATGGTGAAAGCAGGTTTGTCATCAGTTTCTTACAGTGTCAGGGTTACAGCAAGCCTGTCAATATAATCGGAATGTCTGAATGTGTGACTGACCAATTTTTAGCATGAGTCTCCTGTATACTGTGACTTCAGATCTATTCCTTGCCTATATCTCTATACAAAACTTTCCCTTAAAATGTAGAATTTGTAGTACTGATATTCTAATTTTCAAAAAATAGAAATAGTGAACTCTGAACCTCTAAAGCTTTGCTATGTGGATTGATGGCTGTAGCTGGAAGGAGAGATAAGGAAATGAAGATCAGTATCTCTACATAAGCTTTACACTTGTTGCATTGTTCTGGAAATCTGCCTTATTTCTGTGAGCTGATTGAAGGTTGACTGTAATTATTTTCTGTTGCAGATGAACCTACACGTTCCTTAAGTGGTCTCATCTTGAAGAATAACGTAAAAGCACATTTTCACAACTTTCCCAATGGAGTAACTGACTTTATTAAAAGTGAATGTCTGAACAACATAGGTGATTCCTCCCCCTTAATTAGAGCTACTGTAGGTAAGCTTGCACTTATTGCTGCCTTCTGCATACTGAAAATGTTACTAATATGGGTTAGAGCTGCCGTGCTGATGTAAAGAGTTATTAAATTCCTAAAACTGCTTGCTTTTGTAATTGTCACAACTTCACAGTGTTTTAATGCTAATACTTATCTTTAGTGTGAATATACAAAACTCACACTTACTT
Organism: Galbula dea; assembly: GCA_013399015.1. Taxonomy (NCBI): domain Eukaryota; kingdom Metazoa; phylum Chordata; class Aves; order Piciformes; family Galbulidae; genus Galbula; species Galbula dea. The sequence goes on from VWZX01009232.1 coordinate 17,527, forward strand.
TTGCTTCCTGTTCTCTTAGAAATGATTTAACAATTCAGTTCATATCTCTTAAGATGTAGCAGAATGTAAGTTTATTTAAATCTACTAAAACTGAGTTTGCTGGCAGTTTCTATACTTAAAATCATGATGAAGGTAAAGGTCTGACATTAGAAGTATTTCAGTACTCTACTTGCATCAACGAAATGCTTTCCTTAGCTGATTTCCCATGCCCCACCCTCCCATATGTGTATCTCCTTAAGAAATCATAATACCATGTGTAACACATTCACATAATGATTTTCTGTTTTTTAAATACCTTCTGTCAGAAAACAGTAGATGAAGTTGTGTGTGCAGAACATCACAGAAATGTAGAGTGGGTTGGGTTGGAAGAGACCTTAAAGATCATTTAGTTCCCATAAGAAGTTTTTTTTGTTACATTGATTTCTGATTTTGTACTTCGTTTTAGTACACCTCTTCTATAAAATATATTTGCATTTTTACTTATTTCTAGGTAAAGTTGCTTTTGAGAAAATTATTTCCTCCAATTACTATAATCATTGTAGTAATTTTCCTTGTCCAATCAAATAGCTAGGAAAAAATATATGTATTTGACTGCTGTGAAGAAAATGGCTGTGGGTGTCAGTTTAGAAAGAACTTCAGCTTGTACCAGCAGAATCCACTTATAAAATAATGTACCAGTTACTACTTCTTTAGAATAATTTGTTTCTCTGCAGGATTTCCTCCTCCAGACATCTGGGTTATGGACTGTGGACTAGAGAAAAATGCTCATCTCCTAGCTTTTTCCTGCTCTCTTGTCACTTGTGAAGCTGCTTTACTACGAATTTTATTAAAGTCCCATTTTCTTAATGGCGGTAGAAACAAGTCTTTAGTTGGTAGATGCTTTAGTAATTTCATGTAGAAGAGTAACTCTTGTTTGTTCATAGTCAGTGGAGTACTGTGAAGCCAACTGAAAAATACATTCCAGCTCCATTTGCTTTCCTATCTGAGGGTTATTTGGTGGTTATAGTGTGTGAGGTGTTTTTTCTTAGGGGGGGGGAGGAGATGTTTGGTTTCAAGCAGTTATTCTTTGATTTCATATAGTACAAAATGTTTGCGTATTAGTAGCTCAATTACTGTTAAGCTTTAAGTGACCCTTGCAGAGCTTATTCAAGCTTGTGTGAACTCTGAAGATGAGTAGCAACTGATGAACTGTGTACTAGTTAGAGCTGCTCTTTGAGATGCATATGGGTCTTTGCTGTTCATGCACTGTCAATTTAATGAGCCAATTGCAAATAAGACCTCTGGAATTCTGAGAGAATGGTCAAGGACATCAAAATAAGATCAGAGAAGATTTAATGCAGCATTCACTGTCCTTTGTGGTCTTCAGCTTCTAGTACTACCCAGACAAAAGCTGATACCTTTTGGCCAAGATGGAGGCAACCTGATTAACCCCATTCTTAGAAGTCACCTTGTTGAAGAGAGTAAGCATGTCAGTAAAGTCTATTTTAGAACTGTGACTTGAGAGCAAGTGGTAACTTACACATTGTTGTATCCTTACATAGCTTTTCCATATTTTAATCCCTAGATGAGTAACATTTTGAAACTTCACTGTGCTGTTGTGGTACAGATTTTAAAACCTGATGTGGTAATGTTGAAATTGGGATTCAAGTTCGAAAAAACAGCTGCATGTGTTAAAGACCCACAAACTTATCAGGAAATAAATGCATCTCTTTAGGAAGTGTCTGTAACTGTTCTTAAAACTTGGTGAGGATTGTAATCTGGGCAAGAACTTAGTGTAGCTGCTATTTAAAAGCAAATGAGAGAACTACTCTGAGTGTTCAAGAGTAGTAGCAGGACTGGAGAGCTTCATTGCAGAAGGAAAGTGAAAGCTAATGACTGCTTTAAGAGGGGGAGTTTTGTTAAGAAGTTCAGTTCAGAGACCAACTTTATGAGCTACAGAGGCAAAATAGTTGTTTTTTTTATTATGGAATTGATGTTATATACAGGGGTTTGAAACAGTGACATAAAATATGCTGTCATGACAATTACTCTTATGTTTTTAACAATTTCTGACACCCCTCTGGAATTTGTTCTCTTGTATGTTTACTGTTCAATTAGCCCAGCTGCTGTATTTATTAGATTTCACATTTAAGTGAAATATCAGTAGATTCTGTAATACTGTTTTGAAGTTCATTACAAATCAAAGACCATCTCTGTAAACACTTTCAGATTTCTACGTCTGCATCTTAGTATGTTGGTCAGAAGGAAGGGTCTGTTTTCGCTGTCAGCTCTAGCCCAAACCTGTAAAACAGCTGCAAGCTACTAAACTGATTACTTCTTTACTTTGATTATTCTTGTGATGTTCATGTTTCTGTGTCTGAAGTGTTGCAAAGAAAGCTACAAAGGCTAATCTCTGGTGTCTTCTGTTCCCTGCTGGCCAAATAAAGCAGCAGGTGGGTGGGAAAAGTTCACATCTAAAAAAAGATGAAGCTCATTAGAAGTCCATGAAGATTCCTTTTATCATGAACATAAGTCCCTAAATATTAATTTTACATGGCTGTTTTCTCATTGTTCTTGAAACCTTATGCAAAGCTTCAAGTGCTGTAGCTGTTGCCTCTTAATAGTTCTTGATAGTCTGATACTGTTCTTTTAAATTTTTGTCCCCTCCAAAGTGTTTTTTTATCATATCAAAAACACCAGCATAGCATTAAATGGCTTCTTCAGACCTGTAGAGAAGGTTCATGACAGTATGTATGATCTGAACTGCATACATCTCTGTTGCAAGGAGAGGTGTATTCAGCTCACTTCTTGTCAACACAGCTGGAAGTGTTTCCTCCTAGGTTATCCTGTTGCTGTCTGGGATAGGTTTTGGCAGCACACTTAGAGTAGTTTTCAAATTTTCCATCAGCTGTGAAACCTTACATGTGTTATAAGTATACCCAGACCATTTGTCATCCTCTGAAGAGATTTCTGACACCTTAAGAAGATCTTCAACCAGCTCTTTTCCAAAACTACCAACCCCTTTCAGACTTACAATATAACTTGTGTCACATGCTAGTCGACAGGAGCTTCAGGAATGTCATTCTTATGTTTGTATCTGAACCCATGTTAAGTCTACAAACAAACCTATGCCAGATCTAAATTAGGGAGACAATCTTTTAATTTAAGTACTTTGACTATAAGGCAAGAAAATTCATTTATTTTGTTCTTTTTGTGAGGTTCAGTGCAACTACAAAGGAAAAAAAAATCCAGCAATGGTAAAGGGAGTATTTTCTGCTAATACATCTGATTTTCTTTGCAGAACCATAATATTTGGGAGAAATGCAGTCTTTAAGACTCCACAGATCTCCACAGGCTTTTGGGAATCTTTTCAGTTGCAGTTAAGAAGAGAACTGGGTAGAAACTACTTCTGGAGCTATACGATTGTGCTTTATCTCTGTCTTCATTATTGCCCTTTGTGGCTTTTCCAGCCTATTATCTCAAAGGAAACATGATACAAAATACCTTACTGTGTCTTGTACATAACATCCTTTACTGTATAATGTTGTGCTTTATTCTTTTGTATTTAAAAATAATTTCAACACTTTATTCCAAAGAAAAAATATATATTATGATTAGCTCCATGAAAAAGCTTAGGAAAGCTTTTTTCATCACTTGTTACTTGGGAGATTACTAGTTGTGGTAGTATCAGGTTCTTCTGTGTTCATGCTCATTAAAAGTAACTGTCAGTAGTATAATGGATTATGCTACCTATTTCATTTTGACTTGAAGAAAAATGGGCTCATACAAAATCAGTCCTAGTTTATAAACAGCATTCCCAGTTCCTGTCACCTGAGCAGTTTTTCCTAGGATTTCTCTTATGTGTTGGAAACAGTGACTCTTTGGTCTGACCTGTCTGCTGGATCGTATTTAGCCAACCCCTATGGTTGGGTCATCCCAGGATGACCTGACATAGTGTTAAGCTTTCAGTAGGTATCTCGGTCTTAGATTGTGTCCATAATGTTTTCTGTAAGCATAGCAGATTTATGAACGTGTAACTTACCACCAATTTTTTAAGTTTATTGAATGATATATTCTCACTTTCTTGCTTTTGTGTCATAATAAAGAACAAGTGCCTTGAGGTGGATGCTGTATATTTACAAGAGGTCAAGATTTGTGTATTGTTTAGTAAATTTAGAGCCAAAGCTGCCCTGCAGTGTCTGGACATGATTAGTTCCTTAACTGAAATTAATTGGTATTTTATTTCTCATGTCTGAGCCCTTCATAGCGGCAGGAAGGAGTAACCCATCTTTGCATTTCAAAGTCCTTCACCATTTGTAATTATATGTAATTCCTCTTATGCTTGCCAGCTCTTAACAAAACAAGAAATTTCTTAACTCCATAGATCTTTGAGAGGAGAAAAACTGGTATGAAGTGTGAAGGTATGTGAGATTTCATTTCCTTTATCCCTTTGATTCGTTTTTAGGCATTCTGATAACAACCATTGCCTCAAAAGGGGAATTACAGAATTGGCCAGAACTCTTACCAAAGCTTTGCAGCCTGTTGGATTCTGAAGATTACAATACTTGTGAGGTAAGGAGACTTACAGAAAATAGATTATCATCTGAGTGTAATGATTTTTATCCCTCTTCATAGAAACTAGGTGTATATAGTGTATGTGTGTGTCTGCATGCACATACATTCTTCTCAGAGAGCAGTGGTGCTAATTTGTTACTTTTTCTTCTACCTGCATTCCATATTCTTACTATTTAATTCAAATAAATATGTTTTCTTGGCATAAAAGTAGAGTGAGAATGCAGATGAGTAGTTGTAGCATCTCAGCGGAGAACTGTTCTGAAGCTACCTATCTGTGTTGTCTAATATTCTAGGCATCATCAAACGAACTGAATTTTCTCTTACTTAAAAGTAGAGTTTATTCTTCTAGTAAATCAGTCTAGAAAAGCAATCTGTCATTACTCTATCAGGGTGAAATGAGCCATATTGTTCAGTGTGTATGGAAGAAGATAACTTCAATTAGGAGGAGAAAAAAATCCTTGTCTAATTTAAAAGAAAATCTGTGATCACTCAGTTTTAATTGCTTGATACTGTCTCCATGGAAATGTGTGAAGTATTTTTTATAAAGTAATCTTCAGGGATAGCATCTTGGACCATTATCCTATGCTGTTAAAAGTGGTGTTTTAGGCGCTGCTTTCTCAAGAGAAAACCACTTGAAAATGAAACTCAAATTGGCCATCATATCCAAAGTTCTGATTTTGCCCCTGTTGCATTTAGTAGTGGATATAAATTTGGTAAGAGATTAAATCTTCTTGCCTTCTAGCCAACTCTCAGAGATTAGAGGGACTGGAGGTGGCTGAACCTACTTGTTAATAGGCAGGCCAATTATTGCTGGGACTATAGGTCCGACACTGGGTGCACAAACGACCTGTACTGCAGGTCTGGCCACATTCAAAGCAGCAGTTGGTGCAGAAATAGTGCAGTTTGTTTGTATGCAGCATATACAGACTCTTTAAGATTGATAGTGGTAAATGTGCTAAGCTGCAGAATAGGCAGAATAGCTATAGTTCCAAAATAAAAATGTGGCCAGAAGCTTGGTTTCCCAGGAAGCGCTCAGCAGGGATGAGGTTGCAAATTTTACTAAAACACATCTCCTTGGGGGTGTGAGGAGAACAAAACTATCAATCTGTCCCTGTAGTTTGCTGTCAAATTCTCGTCCCCTAAAATTAGGCGCAACATCAGTCATGCTTATACCATGTTAACCACTATTGTGCATAGTGGATGTGTGGGACTCTAGTGAAGCCATCTGCCCTTGTGGTTTTTCTTCCTTTAGCAGTTACAGAAATGTGTTACTCTTGGTGTGACTCCTTTGGTCAGCAGTATGACAGGTGAAAAGTGAAAAAACGGGACCTCATGGCCAGCATCTCACTTCACATTCCTTCCTAGTGTTGTGGCAACACAAACCACAGGGTATTGCATAGCTTGTAGTCTATTCTGGTCACAAATAGCCCTCTCAGGAATATTGAATATTGATTTTTGTCATTTTTTTGTTCATTTGTGCTTCTGACAGCCCCGTAACAAACCATGAAAGGAAATACAATTATGTATGTAATTAAATTGGACACTTCTGTACCTGGACATTTATTTCTCAAATAAGAACTAGCTTTTAAGCATTTTAGAAATATGTTTGACCAGGTGACATTGAATGCTAAAATGTAAAGTTACCACTTGCCCATTACTGACTCCCCCAACTTGAGAGCTACCAGATAGTATGAAGTGTTTAAATAAAAAGCCTGTAAGGGTGTTTAAATTTAACTCCATATTTGCTTAGCTGCATTTACTGTGTTGTGCCAAAATTATTTTTTCTGTATTTTTCTGTACAAAACCCAAAATTTTGCTTTTTTTCAGAATGTGAAAGAAGAGATATTTATTTTCTTTTAACAGGGTGCTTTTGGCGCTCTTCAGAAGATATGTGAAGATTCTGCTGAAATTTTAGATAGTGATGTATTGGACCGACCACTCAATATCATGATACCTAAGTTTTTGCAGTTCTTCAAGCACAGCAGCCCAAAAATAAGGTAGATTTAGGTGTTGTACTACAGTTACCTGTTAAAATTTTATTTACATAAGCAGCAAGGTTGCTATTTTGTACATCTGTTTAAAGCATGCTCTGTGTTTTTAAGTGATCTTCCAGAGATCCACAGAGGTTCCATGCATCAGGATTTTCTATGGTTTTCTGCTTAAATACAATAATTACACCTCTTTTATGTATCTTCCAAATGTACAACCAGCCTATGATTATGAAAATCAAACTGTTTCTTTTCATTTTTTTGTGTAGTATTACAAAAAACTCGAATATTTTGCCTGGAATATAATATCCTAACTAGAAAGAAAATTTTTACCTTCATTTTGTGATGACTTCAGCAGTGGGACAGTCAAAATTCTTTTGCTGACAATAGTTTTCTGTATTCTTGCAGAAAAAAAACTCTGCTTTACCTGCACCAAATCTTAGAAAGCTGTTTGTCTTTCAACTGAACCAAATTGAATAGGTCCATCATCTTTTTACTGTAAAACAATTGATCTCTCCAAAGTTACAGAGGTATAGGGTAGAAGAAAAATCCAGAATTAAGTTGTCACTGCAGCAAAGAACAGCAGATATAACCTGACCTGGTTAAGGGAGGTGAGACCACACCTGGAATACTGTGTCCATTTCTGGGCTGTCTAGTGCAAGAGAGACATGGACATACTGGAGAGAGTCCAGCAGAGAGTCATGAAGATGGTGGACGGACTGGAGCATTTCTCCTATAAGGAAAGGCTGAGACAGCTGGGCCTGAGGGAGCTTATCAATGTGTGTAAATACCCAAAATGAGGAAGCAAAAAAGACATGGCCAGGCTTTTCCCAGTGGTGTTCAGTGACGGGACCAGAGGCAGTGGGCACAAACTGAAACGTAAGAGGTTCCCTCTGTACATCAGGAAACACTTTGAGACCCAGCACTGGCATATGTTACCCTCAGAGGTGATGGACTCTTCCTCCTTCGAGATATTCAAAAGCTGTCTGGGTATGGTTCTGGGCAATTGGCTGTAGGTGCCCTTGCTTGAGCAAAGGGGCTAGACCAGACGACCTCCAGAGGTGCCTTCCAACCTCAACCATTCTGTGATTCGCTGTGATTCTATGAAATGTGCGGTTTAACTCCTATTTGAAAATCATATTCAAAGATTATACTACTTGCAGGTGGTAGTTCTTTACTGCCAGCAGCAGTACATGGTGAAGACTAAGAAGAAGAGTATAACTTGGAATATATCATGATAGGATTTAAATAAGATTTAGAAACTCACATAAAATAGATGCATGCTAAGGAAAATATGTAACAAAGCATGAGCTTGCTCTTGTGGAAAGATTAAAACTTCTCTGGAGCTGGTAGAGATAGCCCTTGAGGTGGTCTAGTGCTTAGGGTTTGGTGCTCTCACTGCGGGGACCCAGGTCCGATTCCCAGTCAGGGTAGAATCCTGCTCTGGCAGGGGGGTTGGACTAGATCTTTGATAGGGAGAGGAGGTGGTCGAGTGGTAGGGATTCAGCGTTCTCACTGCTGGGAACTGGATTTGATTCCCGGTCAGGGAAGATTTGTTGTGACCTAGTCTTAGGGAATCCTGCCCTGGCTGGTGTGGTCGGACTAGATGATCTCTGAAGGTGCCTTCCAACTCTTAACATACTGTGAAGTTTAAAGCAGGCCACCTGCTGACTTGCAGTCTGGTTTCAATACATAGTGTTAACATATGAAAACTATTAGTGTCAGTCAAATACTTTGTTTAAATCTGTCAAGAGACAACTTTTAAACAGTGTTTTATGAGAGAGTCTTCTGAAAACATGTGAGCAGAAGACTTGTTTGGAGTTACATGTAAAAATACTTTAATGGGTGTTCTTAGGCTTTTACTGGTTGTTTTTGCCTTGTGCCTTTACTTACAGGATTTGGCTGTTGTCTCTCTGAAAATGAAAGACATGTAGGTAGTGGCTTTACATGAAATAGAACAACCAGCACTTCATTTTTTAGTATGTTTCTACCACAAGTGTTTTAGAGTGTAGCCTACTACAAATGTGTTTCTTCTAAGCTTTAGCTATATTGTTGACATGTTGCTCTCTCTAAATACTAAAAATATTGCAGAGGTAATTGGATGCTTAACAACAAAGAAGGGCATGCTGAAGTTTCACCATGTGGGCTTGTATGGAATTGTTAATATCTGAAAAGATCAATAATCATAATATATTCAAAAAGAACATCCTTACATACTCTTCATAACAAATATGCCAGGTGTAGTCATCCTGCTCTGTTATTTTATTTACCAAATATTTTCTTTTAGAATATTTATTAGATATATGAGAGTATAAGGTGGTACTTAAAATGTGGTTTAGTAATTTTGCTTGGTAATACTATAGATACACAGATTTGTTCCCTCTTGCCTCTTGAAGGTGTTTAGACAATGTAATTTGCTTCCTAATGTTTTTGCTGCCTATACACAGATTAGAAAATAGTTTTAACTCATGAAAAATGTGTGTTTTAACTGTTCCATTTGTAGGTCTCATGCTGTTGCATGCGTCAATCAATTTATCATCAGCAGGACTCAAGCTCTTATGTTGCACATAGATTCTTTTATTGAGGTGGGTGTGTGTTCCTGGTTATAGAGTTAAGGCAATTTACGTATCTAATTTATTAAGAATTTTGAATTATGTTTTACAACACCTGTACCACCAAACTCCCCATTTCTGTCTGCTTCAGTCCCTACAGATCGAAGCTTGTTCTGTATGCTTGTGCTCAGTGGTGGTTAGTCTAAAGACTCTATAGGTCTCAAAAATAGCATTTTTGAAAGACGCTTCCTCTTCATAAATAGAGAAAACTCTTATTGCATAAAGGTGTAAAAGTAATGTCAGCGGTCATTCACTTGTGATGTAAGGTGCAGTACAAGCATCATATCACTGTGTCTGTCTGTGTCTCTCTCAATATTGCTACTGAACATGGATTAGAAGGGTGGTATTTTGGGTTATGTAGAGTATTTGATTTACTGATGTTATGTACTGATGGAATTTCCTGTCTTCAGAACTTCATTTTTGTAGAAGAGAAGTAAAAATTCCAGTAAATACTATTATTGTGCCATTGCTAATATTATAGTGTTTTGGTTGTGTGTACAGTACACATTGAGGGTCTGAAGAGTTTATTTTCTAAACTGTATGTCTTTTAAGAAGTAAAATAGCACTCTGAGGTGTGGAGTGAGAGAGTACAGAAATAACGTACATACTTTAGTTTGACAGTAATGTCAATTTAAATACAAATGTAACTATATGATCTGAGGCTTCTCAACTGGTGCTACTTTCCAACAGAATCTTTTTGCACTGGCTGGTGATGAGGAGCCTGAAGTACGCAAAAATGTTTGTCGTGCTCTGGTAATGTTGCTGGAAGTTCGAATGGATCGCCTGCTTCCTCATATGATTAGTATAGTTGAGGTGAGTCTCATTTTCTAGGTTGCATGCTGAAAAAACTGTTTGGTGTTGCAGAAATAATAACAAAAAGGATTTATCAGAACAGCTCTCTTACTGTTGTATATGCCTCCTCTTCATTTTCCTATGAGTGAGATTGCAAAACCTTTTTCTTAGCTAATAGCCAATTTGACGTTGTGTTTGACAGGCAATGCAGATGGTAGTTGTTTATTCTTCATGAAGTTAATTGATCCTGAAATGGCTGGGATCAGCTATACTTTGGAGCAGCCAGGCATTACTTGACCCCAAGTGAGAAGATCATGTTAAAAATGTAGTGCTAGTGTTGATAATGCTACACTTTACATGTTGAAGCTGTGAGTTTTTAGGATGTGTTGACCATAACAAGGATAAGGCATGTTATTCTATACAGCTGAGGTGCTCTTTGAGCTCCTAATGGCATTAAATTCTAGAACTAAATGCAATGAGAGGTAATGTGATTTGATAGTTCTTTCACCATTCTAGATTAGTGCAGATGTGTCTACAAGAGGACCAATTGGCTGGTTTTTTGTCTGTTCAGCTGTCTGAGCTGTGAGTAATTTCCCCATTTCTGGGAAATAGTAGCAGTTTCTAGGCAGTGTTTACATATGCTTCTTGCCAGACTGGAAGTAGAGCTAAGATTGTAATATTTCTCATGCAGATTTCATATGGACAAGTGGTTAATAACCCAGTGTCAAATTGCATAAGGACTGTGTCTAGTCAACATGAAGGTGCTTAAGGTTTTTTTGCTCCTGTACACAGGCATTAGAGATGCATAAAACTGAGATGAGCCTTGAGAGTCTTGGCTTGCTGTCTAGTCTTCCTACATGTTGTCTGGAATTCCATGGCACCAGTCTTGGCAGATACGTCCTCATGTAACATAGGACAAACAAGGATTGTTGGTACTTGGTTATGGGTGTTTTTTTGGTTGGTTGAGAGATAATATTTTTTTGAGACAGAATAAAGCTTTGGATGATGTCAAGAAGTGGTAACTTCTCTGACTCTTCAGCCTCCTAAGGTCAGTAAGGAACTTTTGGACTTCGTAGGTAGAAGTGATATCACCGACCAGAAAAAGATCTAAGACTGTGTTTTCAATGTATCTATGTCATGGTTGGAGGCTTGTTCCCCAACCCTAACCCACGGCAGTTAGAGAGGCTTCTGGATTGGATGGTAAAAACTAAAACTGCTTTAATAATAATAACAACAATAAATAAAACATATATATAAATATATACAGGACCCAAAATACCAAACCGCCCGGTGCCAGCTCTCAGTCTCTCTCCAACCCGGTGTTAGCTCATGTGTGCAGCCCAGCATGAGCCCACAGCACAGACATGCCGTTCCCCCTCCATTCAAACGGTCCCCAGTAGCAGCTTCACGTGTGTTGGGCCCAGCTAGCCCCAGCACAGCAGTACCAACCACGTTCCCCCCACAGACAGACTCCAGCACACACAGGTCCCAACACACTCTCCTCGTGATCCCAGCACACTCCCAGCTCAGCACAACCTTCCCAGCACCCCCACACAGGGTCCCAAAAACCTGTGGTTTCCGCTTCCCCCTGGGATTCAGGAATTTCAGGTTTCTTAAAGGGGCAGTTCGTTTAGCAGGCAGCTTTGGCAAGGTGGGGGGGAAAGCTGATACTGAGTATCATATATGGGATGGAATACCTTTTAGAAAATAAAGTCACTGAACAGAATTAATTCTGTTCTAACCCAAAACAGGACATTGTTACCCAAACCATAACAATCTGATATTTTGCTGTTGGGAAAACTATTACTAGGCCTTCTTTATACAAAAGACAGTANTTGTTTTTTTTTTTTTTAGTTTTGGGACTATTGTATACTGTTACTGATTTTCCCAGATCTGTATGCTTCCTAGTATGTGTGAATGTAATATCCCAGAACTTACTGTTGTTCAGCATTCAAATCAGTCATGTTTTATACCTTTGAGGCTTTAATGCTTCCAAGCTGAATGCTTGCTGCTGGCAGCTGTTCTAAGTGAAGAAAGTCTTAAAAGAGAGAAACTAGATTCTAAACAGGTCTTGGTGGGTGTTACGCTTCTGAAGCAGACAGGTTTAAACTTCCTTGCCAAATCTCTGAAACATAAAAGAATGGCTAAATGTAATTGAGTTTTTTGAACATTCACTTCCAGGTGTGGAGAAACATGTGGTTTTTCTTTTTTTTTGTCTGAGAACTTCATTACAGGATATGTCAGGAGTAAGCCAACCTAACATTTCAATTACTAGATTGCACTTGTTTGCTCACAGAGCATATTTGTCCAAACATATGGTTCCTAAGATCTTTCTCAGTAGCAATCCTGACATGTACATCCTGTTGCTTTCTTGAGATAAAGATGTATCAGTTACTGCTTGAAGGATGTATTCTTCTTAATACTTTATGTATCCTACTGTTATTTTCTTGATAATTTGACCTAACAAAGCTAACACAACATTGTTGATGTTACAGAATACACAGAACTGTACTGAATAATCCCCCATGCTATTTTGTAATTTATTGTAACAGCAACTATTTGCATTGCCTATAGTCAGTGTAACTGTAGAGCTTATCATTTAAAGTACTTATTAAAATTTGACACAATTATACTTAAAAAAAAAAAGGCCTTCAAATACACTTCCTACATTTTGCTTCGTTAGTAGGGTCACTCTTCTTGCTATGATTTTCAGGCTGTGTATATAGCTATCCAACACCACTGAGTCTAAGTAGCCTTTTCAGTCTATTGCTATCTAACTTAATGGAGCATATAGTATAATACTTACAACAGATACTTAAAGAGAAAATGACAGTGTGACGATCATCTTCAAACAGACTACTTTCTGTTGTTCTATTTTTGTCTTCCTGACAAATAACAAATCCGCAATAGAAGAGTGGATTTTCAAGCCCTTTGGGAGAAAATGTCAAATCTCTTTACTGAAGGTGCATTAAGGAGGTGTTGCACTGAGTAGGACATTTTTCAACTTTTCCAAGCTGCAATCTGTTGACAGCTTGGAGTAGAGCAGTATTTCTGTTGCTGTAAGTTCTCAATCACAATAGCAAACCTTTAGAAAAAGCTTGCATTTTAGTTCAATTCTGTAGGAAGTGATGCCATTCATGGCAAATCTTGCGTGCCTGAAATGCATAAGGATAATAAAGGTCCCTGCATTCTATTTAATTCTGAGAACAAAATGGTATTCTGAAGCAATTGAAGGGGGATTTCTTTTGCTTTAAATCTATGTATGAGGAAAGGTAGCGGCATGGACTTCCATGAGGTTTTATGAAGTGAATGGAAGAACAAACTTTGAGAAATAAGGGCTGGAATATAAGAATGAGGATATTATTATTTTGGAAATTGCAACAGTCTTCCATAAATTGTTTTGGCAGTTGTGTATAATAAACTGAGGTAGCAATATTCTACTTGGGCATTTTGTGTATGTAGGTATTTAATGATTAGTGTTTGAAGGAGGATTAAAGTGTAATAGCAAGCTTTAAAACTGATTCCCTGAATTACTGTTCATGCCAGGAAAATGTGAGACTTTTTTTTTTTTTCCCTCCTGTTACAAGCTGTACCTAATTACATCCTGTCAAATAATCAAGATAAGATTTGGAAGGGAAGCTTTTTTATGATACTGGAAATAAGTAGTATTTCCATCATACTACAGGTATATTTTTTTTTTTCAGAAGTGCAAAAGGGAATTAAAAAAATTTTTTTATAACTGTTGGTCTCTGCAGTTGCTTGGTAATAATGTTCTCCCTTGAGCAATGAAGAAATTTATAATCTGAGTCGTGTAGCATTAAGAAAGAAGTCTCTTAGCTTATTCTCACAATAGCCATATGTAGTCTCTTAGTCTGTTTCTTCCCCATGCCCCAGAGAAATGAAATTGCTACAGTAGTATAGTCTGGTTTTGCGAACACACTTTCAGTGCTGGTAAATCCAGTTCTTCTGGACACTTAAAGCTTCTATCTGTTACAAATAATTTATTTTTATATTGTGTAGTACATGCTTCAAAGGACCCAGGACCAGGATGAAAATGTGGCATTGGAGGCTTGTGAGTTTTGGCTGACTTTGGCTGAACAGCCAATTTGTAAAGATGTGTTATGTCGACATCTTACTAAGTAAGTATTAAGAATTACAACTCCTGTTTATTTTGAAATAGCAATCTTTAAACTTCAGTTACCTTGTTTGTAGTTGCTCTTGTAGAGACTGTACCTAGCTTGCAGTACACTTGCAAGAAAACAGTTGTAGTGCACAGTTCATTGAAAAGAATACTGAAGATTTCAGTCCCAATGACTTCCAGAAGCAATTTAAACTGTGTCATGGTGGTGCTTTATCTCAAGCTTAAGAGGCTTTTAAGCTTCACATAGATGCAAAGATGTGCTAGTATTCACTTGAGCTCAAACAAACATCTCCACCTGTAATACCCGGTGTACCATGAACATGTCTTGGCTACTGCTGATGTAGGCATCTCTGTGCAATGATTCTGTGTGCATAATCATGTGAAGGGTTTCTCGTCTTGTAAAGAACATAATAAACCAGCATGATATAACTTGGATTTAGGAATCAACTTTATATCAACTGCTATTGCAACTTAAACTTGAAGAAACAATGTACAATGTGTTCCTGCATACTTTCATAGCCTGATAGTAGTTTAAGCTTCAATAACTATTTTTTGTGATTTTCAAAAAGTTATCCTTTGCCTTAAACTGTAGACCTCTGAGTGGGAGAGAATGTACATGTTCGACATGTAAACTTCTGCATGTCTGTAGCAAAACTACTTCTTTTTTTCCAGACTAATTTGAAGTCTTGCAATAGGAAACAGATTCTTCAGTGTTCCCAGTAAATGGGTACTCTTTGGTTTTATACATACATGGAGAGTTTTTGAGATACTGTTGTAGTTCTCTCGAGATCTTGAGTGTAAGAACAGAATCATATACAGAAGAGATGCATTCTTCTCAGCAAAAATAAGCATTTCAGATTTGAAGCAACTATAAAATCAACAAAATTTTGGGTTTTGTAAGCAATTACAGAGTAGCAAATTTAGATTAAAACATCTACTGTAGCAGAGGAATAGGAGTTGAAAACAGAACCAGTGTATGAGAAATAATCCCTTAAGTTTTAAAACAATTTTATTTAATTCCTGTTTTCTAGCTCAAAAGACAAAAGAATAATAGAAGAATTCTTGAGACTATCCACCCCTTTCCTAACATGTACCATGTTTATACTGAGGAAAACAGTAGTTATTCACTACAACTTAATTACTAGGAGTAATAAGCCTCTTTTGGCCTACATGAACATTGATGCTGCAACAGCGTCATACTCAATTTTAAATTTATTTCTTTTTAAAAACAAACAAACAAAACCAAACAACTTTTAACAGTCTATTAAAGACCAAGTAAGAGTAACTTTATATTTCTCTTGTAATCTTTCAATATCATGTTTCTGGAAAGCAACATACTTGTGAGTGAGTCCTGTTTGGCTGGGGAACTATCTGACTTTGTCAAGGCTTGATCATAATCTTAACTTTTTTTTTTTTAAATTATGTTAAAGGTGGGACAAGACTTCCTAAAAGCTTGTACATGTGCTAACATCTTCTTCTATTTTGCCCCCGTAAGCTTTCTCATGAAATGCATAGCTCCTGCATACTTCATGAAGTATGCTGCAGAAATGCCAATGAATTGGTGATAATGTGCATACTTACTATTCCTTCATTAAAAGTTCAGAAGGTAATGTGCCACTGCAATGTGTGAATATTATTGCTGGCCTGGTACCTTCTTTTTTTTGTTTGTGTTGGGGTTTTTGGTTTTGGTTTTTTTGGTGGAGAACTTTTTTATGTGAAGTGTTTGACTTTTTCTTTTAGTAATTTTTTTAGCAATACATATGTACAGTTGGAGTCCCATAGCTATAACCAGTTTAATAATGAAGTAAATCCGTATTCAGATTACTCAAGATTTCTCAATGTTGGGAACTTGTCTTTCTGAAGTAATCACAGTAGGATAGAAGGACTTAATGTTGTTCAGCTTCCATCTTGGTGAGAGCCAACTTGTTTAGCATGTATATTGCTGGCTTTTGAATTCTTAAGTAAAAACCTTTAGACTTAATTTCTGAAAGATACTTCAGAATAAATTCATCATATGGAAAGAGCATCTCAATTGTGCTGTTTGGCTACCTCAAATTACAGTTAACACTTTTTTGGATTGCAAATTACTGACAAACTTAGTGATATGGAGCTTTGTTTGGGTACTAGCTTCTGTTACCAGGCTAAGTTGCTTCAGTTTTAGTTTTATTCTGGGTTGGAGTGGTGAGGGTTATAACAGAAATTATGGCCCAGGTAACCAATAACTGACTTGCTTTTTTTATTTGTTATTTTAACATGTATCAATATTTCTTTATAGGCTGATACCTGTGCTGGTAAATGGTATGAAATATTCAGAGATTGATATTATTCTGTTAAAGGTGAGCATCAATTTCTTTTACGCTCTAAGAATATCTGTTTAATTTCTGACCTGTAAATCAGGATGATTCAGATCAGAATGGGCAGATCTGGCCTACATCCCTTGAATAGAGAATTAACTTTCTGGGGCAACTGTTGCCATGTTTGTTGGAAAGTAATTTTCAGACTTTGGTGCTTTTCTCCTCCCATCCAGCTCAGACAGAGCTGTGATACTGTTGCACATTAATAAATGCAACAATGCAGCCTAAAAGAGTGCTCAGAATTAGTTCTAATGCCTTCTAAAATGTATACACAGCTTTTTCAATCACTGCGTTTTAAAATGTGTCTGTATACCAGGATTAGTTGTATCACTACTCTCTGTCTCGTTCCCATCAAGGGTAGTTTCTAACATGAAAAATATTTTGTGTGTGGAGCTTACCTCTCTCTTGCTTTTATCTTTCTGTCTTTTTATTCTGATAAATGGAGTAGCAGAATGGAGAAGCAATGGCATTTTCACTTAGCTGGGCAACACAAGTGGGATATGAATCTTTAATATGCTTATAAACTCTTGAACGAAAACTCCATTCTTAAATTCCTTGAGCAATATAGTTGGACTTGTTTATCTGATAAAATATTTTGATGACAGGGGGATGTTGAAGAAGATGAAGCTATTCCAGATAGTGAACAGGACATAAGACCTCGTTTTCATCGTTCACGGACAGTGGCTCAGCAACATGAAGAAGATGGTATTGAAGATGATGACAATGATGACGATGAACTTGATGATGATGATACTATTTCTGACTGGAATTTAAGTACGTTGAAGTTATGTGTAAAATGTTGTAAATAGAGCTACTTGCATAATACAAGAACCACAGTAAAAAGAGACGTTGTGTATAGGAATAATGGGGCTTTGCTTTTGAATACAAAAAGAACTACTTGCTCACATAATTGGCAAATGCAGTGCACAAGAAGCCTTGCAGATGACGCTGACTATGTAACTATATTGGTTTGTAAGCTTATTTCTTATTTTGAGTATGGCAAATCAAGCTACATTTACTGGGTACTATTCAACAGAATTTTTGGATTTTTTGATTCTATAAGATAATAAAAATAACATATCCCCTCTTCAACCAAAGCTTTAAAAAAAAATCTCTTTCACATTGTTAGCTGAAGGAGGAAGCCTAATAATGCTTTCTTTTACTCCAGTCTTCCCTCTAAAGTTAGTTCATGTGTTTAATTTTGTTGTTTGTTTTCCATGTGAACATGCTACTAGTGACGGCCATTACTAGTGATGCTTTTCTGTGTGAGGAATTTGCTTCTGACCAGAATTTAGTACTTTAATTATGAATAAGGGAGGTAGCTGTAAGGAAATTACAGTTTTGATGAGCCTGTGTGCAGGTCATAGGACCTTTAGACCAGTATGCCATGTGATGAGGAAAGGAAGTGCCACAAACAGATTTTTAAGCTAAGTGATAGAAAATAGCTAGTGAAACTCTGATAAATCTGACTTTAAATATACTTTGTAAGCAGCCTCATTGTGGAATAATGCTTTCAGATTTGGACATATCAGTGTAAATATTTTCTTTCTTTCTTCCAAGGCCCTGACTTTTCACAGTAAGTCAATGTACCTTGAAGCTTAGGGTCAAACAATTTTGAGACATGTGAATTTTTAAAATTAATATTACTGTTATTAGGGCAGAAAATGTAAGTGCAATTATGGTTGTCTCTACAAAGCCTCTTTTTAAAAATAGGCTAGTTCTAGATTCATATGCTCTTCTTTCACTGCTGTATATGAAGATGGCAGAATTAAATACGTATTTTCTGAAAAAAAAGATAGCTGAACTGACAGAGGGTGCCCTGTGGCCCACAGTTTTGATTAACATGGTGAGGAAGCCAAAGTTGTTCAGGAATGGTGGCCTGAAAGAGAAAGACCAGAACAGTTCAGAAATCTGTATTCAGTGTATGTTATCTGGATTTGAGAGAATTTGGATTATCTGAAAATCAGATTTGTGTGCCTATTTCTTATCCAGTGTTCTATAGTTGACTTCCAATTTGAGGAAGAATCAGCACAGCCTGACAATTCTCAGTATTGCTTACTATGAGACCAGTTGAATCCTCTATGACAGGACCACTTTAACATTATTTTTCCTAGATATGCCAGCACCACAGCAGGAAAACAGACTAAGGATTTCTGAATCATCTTTTGAAGTTGTTCCTGATTTTCGTTTTATGAGGGTTTTTTTGCTAAAAACATGAGATTTAGACTTTCAAAAAAATTTTGAAGTGTTCATCTCCATACTGATGGATCACGGAATAGGAGTAAGGTGTAAAAGCTTGGAACAGAGGCTATCAAATTACTTTCTGTCTCTAGGGTTGGATGATTTTGCCTTTTTTTACTTTGAGGAGTGGATCATGTTTTAACATTGTCTTCTGAATCAAATACTAGTAGTTCTAGGCCATTTCTCCTTAGTTTCTCCTGTATTTTACATTCGTGTCACAGACTTTTCCTCTTCCATAGTGTTGCACAATCCTGAAATCAGGTAGTATATAATGTCGCAGTACAATGGTGTGGTTCTTGTCAGTGTTTTATCATCCCCAATGTGTAAGTCCTTTTAGTGGCTATTTAAGTGCTGGAAAACAGGATTTCTGAGAGCAGTGGTTTTGCACCAGAGCGTGCTGTAAGGCAATGTATTGCAGTGATGTGGAAGTATCTTTCCTCCCACTGCTTTGAGACTCCACTTGCAGTTCAAATTTAAATGAAGATTGTGTTGCCTACCTAGAACTAATCATATTATAAGCGGAGACTAACACTATTCATTCCCCCGTCAGGGAAATGTTCTGCAGCTGCTCTGGATGTCCTAGCCAATGTATTTCGTGATGAACTTCTGCCACACATCTTGCCCCTTTTGAAGGAATTGCTCTTCCATCCTGAATGGGTAGTTAAAGAATCTGGTATCCTTGTTCTTGGAGCAATTGCTGAAGGTAAGCAGCAGTGCATATCAGGTTGTTGAATTTTTAGTTGGTTCTAAAGCAGCTCTGTGATTCCTTCAAGGTAAATTTAGTTACACAAACAAGTATATGTCCTTAGCTGGTTTGATTTCTGTGATTAATCTCTACATCTACTAATAGGTGACTGCAGTTATTTTTCATTTTCCAATGTATGCATTTTTGAGAGGCTAAATGGCTTAGATAATTTTATTTCTTGCTTTCTTAACTCTGCAACTTGTATTTATTGGTCTCTTATTACATACTACCTTGATTTCATAGAAGAAGAATATTTAATAAATTTGAGTCTTACATCTCATTCACGTGTTTTCGGAAGTGGAGAAGACCACTCCTGTGACTTCAGTGCCCTGAGCTGCTTTTTGTGGATGGTTCTACAATTTTGATATATCTCCCATTCCTTTGTACTTACTCAGTCTTGCTTGGCTTTTTGCGTACATTTCCAATGTCTCTGTCTTACAAGCTGAAAGAATACATTTGGGTCCATGTCCGGATTATCTTTCTCTTTTTCACAGTGCCTAGTGAGCATACTTTTCTCTTTGATACTGGAAAGCTTTTTTGTTGGTTTTACTTTCAAGTCAAGCAAGGTAACAACAAGTACTTCTGGCAAATCTTATATTGCTGCCCTTGCTGACTCAAAATGTAGCTTTTAATGCTGGTCAGTGTTTCTTTGATATTAGCAGAACACAGGAAGAAATCTAATTTTCTTGGGGAATCCTTTTTAATGATGTGATGATTTGTTGTCAAGACTGAGTCTTCCTATATCCATTGTCTTGGTTACCCTCAGCAGACTGACATAATATGATCTCCAAGCTTTCTAAACTCATTTTATTTGGAGGTACTTGCAAGACTGCATTTAATAAAGCAGAATTTTTGGTGATTGGGGAAGCACTGAAGTTGAAAGGAATGCAAGTTTATTTGGGGTTTTTACTTATTCTTTATGTAAGGTTTCTTTTTATAACTTAATATTGTTAATGTATTCCTGTGTGATAGACAATAAAAATGTGTTCCTTCTAGGAAGCAGAAAACCATGGAACTTTTTGTTAATTCTGGTACTGCCAATAGCTGTGTTTTTCCTTCTAGGCTGCATGCAGGGTATGATTCCATATCTTCCTGAGCTGATCCCTCACCTTATTCAGTGCCTTTCTGACAAAAAGGCTCTTGTGCGCTCCATCACATGCTGGACCCTTAGTCGCTATGCACACTGGGTAGTTAGTCAACCCCCAGATACATACTTGAAGCCATTAATGACTGAGTTGCTAAAGCGTATCCTGGATAGCAACAAGAGAGTACAAGAAGCTGCCTGCAGGTAAGCCAAAGCTTAAGCAAAAAGTGCTATCTGTGACACTGCTTTATCATTTGAAACAATTTTGCTACCTGTATTGATGAACGCATGACTCCATTTCTAGCTCTTAATGTGTTTCTCTTTTAAATTGAAGTAGTTGCAACTTCTTCTGGAGCAGTCACAAATTACACTGACTTGTAATAACATTTTAAAAGTTGATTTGTGTTTCTCTTTTTCAGTTCATTTTCAGAGTGTGTGAATCACCAAACTAAATAATTTATCATAGTAAAAGAAGTTCTGTTTGAAACACTTGTTGTTTTCAATATATGATGTTTCATTTACCAGAAATCTCCTTTTTTTTAATATGCCTATGAACAAAGGCAATACTGATTTCAGTGGAAAATTATCCTCTCATTGGATTACTGATGCTGTTTTTATTTAGTTCAGGATTACCAAAACACTGAGTTACGATTATTTCAATGGATATTGTCTTTCTCTTGAAGGGAGATCTTGGGAGATGAGATTTCCTTCTCCCCCTTGTCAGCTGATATTTAGAAAGAAACTAATAAATTAATGGCTCCATTAATGGACACACAATTAATGGAATGGGAATAGGTACACTTCTTGTGCAGGAAGCTTATCAAATAAAGCTTTACAGGTCAGTTTGCATGTGGCAGGTGCGTGCACAGTGGACAGTCAAGAAAGTTTCTTCATAAAGCAGAGTTAGATCTGCCTCTGGTTGTAGTCTTAACACTCGAAACGTAAATTTTTTTAAGTCCTATGATTCCTATTACATCCCACCCCAAAACATCAATAGTGGCTAAGCACAAGGCTGAGGTCAAAGTTCCTGCGCTAAGCTTTGCACAGGAGGAGTAGACATATCTTTGCCTGAGAACAGATACAAGGCCTTTAATGAAAGGTACACAGTAAGATTTGAGTATTAAACACTTTCTTTTTTTTGTCTTCAAACCTTTTCAAATGTGTGGCTAGCAAATTTGTTGGGCTTGAACATCTGCTGCGTTCTGTCATTTCATAGTGATGTTCCTTCCTGTATAAACAGGAGAATGGTGATACAGGGCTACTTGCTTCATGCATTTGCAGATCCATAGAGTCGTATTATGTACAGATTCAGTTAAAAAAAATGAGAAAAAACCCAACAACAAAAAATAAACAGACAAATCCCCCACACTTGTCCAAATCGGTTGGAACATGCGTACAGATGAACACAGCTGTGTTGCAGCTGTTAAAAGAGTCTCATGTAAGGTTTATGAAGGAAGTGCAAGGAGCAGTGAAAACAGCTAAAGTAATAAGAAAAAGATAAAATGGAAATATTAAAAATAATTCACCTGTTTATGGGTTGTTGTTTTTTAAAATTTAAAGTTAAATATCAGATTTATAGCATGTTTTGAAATGCTTTCTTTACAGCAGAAGCTCATTAAAGTTACTATTGGAGCTGAAAATAAACTGTCTGGGGAAACTCCACTTTAAGGATAATGTGGAGCTGTTACATACTTAGTAGCTTTCTAAATTATAAGGCAATACGAGAGAGGCAAAATGCTGCATCCCTACAGTGAATAGCTGCACAGATCATTAATGTCTACCAACTTGGAAAATTGGTTGTAGGATATTGTATATTTTCGTCGCTAACTTCTGTGTCATAGCAGATATCTAATATTGCTTTCTGTACTATTGAGAAACTACTCTTTTAGTTGGTAACACCCAAAAAGGTATTTTACTGAAACAGATTTTCTTGCTTATGTTGTATGCCTTTCTGAAAGAGTACTTCATAATAATACTAAATAAAATAAGAACGCTAGCCACTTAGTGTTCATAGCTGCATTTTGTTAAGAAGGCATTTGTGTGTTTGATAGTGTACTAGTTGAGGATTGTTCACCTTGTGGTGATGCATGTATTTTTAGTTGAGGGACAGGCTAATAATGGTTTTGTTGACTCTGCAGTAGTTCATAACTTTTTCCTTTCCTCAGTATTTCTCTGAAGCAGCATGTCTGGTATGTGAGGGTTTTTTCGTTTGTTTTGGGTAGGGTTTTTTAGTGCTGTTGTTCAAACACTTCACAGACAACTTGAAAAGTGAGTGCTTTGAACAAGGCTGGCTAAAATTATTCATACCTTGTCTTAGCTTTTCATTTTCCAAGTTCTTCTGTATCTGCTTTTCTGTGTGGTAAACTACTGAGAGTACAGACTGATGGTGGTGGTGTTCTGGCACAACAGCTCTAGGGCTTCTGGGTGCAGCTACAGCATACATTAAAAATAGTAGGTCATTTTTGGCTCGATCATTTTTGTTATAGTTCCTGCTATTTTAGTATATTGTAACTCGTGTACAGTAATGCTATTCTCGGAGGGGGCATCATGCGTATACATAATGGGGTTTATGGCAGTAGTTTTTAAGTTTTGTCCCTCACAATGGTGAACTGAATCCTTACATGTTCAGTCAGGATAGATTGAGGTTGTCTCTGCAATACCATTTTGAAGATATATCTTGAATAAGTTTAAGGGCTAAATACAGGTTTGTTCTTAAACAGAAATGGGTAATGTGGGACATTCGGAGATCATCTTGTTTTGTTTTTTCCAAGAAACTAACTGACCTGGTTTTCTATCCCTCAGTGCCTTTGCTACTCTAGAAGAGGAGGCTTGTACAGAGCTTGTTCCTTACCTTGCATATATACTTGACACTTTGGTCTTCGCATTTAGTAAATACCAGCATAAAAACCTGCTCATTCTCTATGATGCTATAGGAACTCTAGCAGATTCTGTAGGACATCATCTAAATAAACCAGTGAGTATACCTTATGTTCTTTAGAAGCACTCATTGTAATTGCAAAACAAAGTCAGGTTTTCTTGTAGTGTGCTTTACACGTTACAAAACAGAAATGCTGATATTTTTTCTGTGTAGATTTCTATCTGTAAATATTTAGTATTAATGAATACATAGACTGCATGTAATTTTCCCACCAGAGAAATATTTAGCATCTTGAATAAACTATTGTGCGTCTGGTGGCTTGTGAAATATGCCTGTCATCATGATTTTTTGCTCATTCTCAGAATTTTTCACCTCAGAGGAGATATGTTCATCAATATAGATATGAAATGAGACATTAGAGAAATTGGTGGAATGTATGTTTTTACTTTTAATGGCCAGACTTTTTTTTTTAACCACTTCAAGTACAGCTAAGCTTCTCTGTATCTCTTTCCAAAGTATTGGAGCACGTCATCACTAGAAATCGCTTTATCAGACAGTGAGGCAGGCATTCATTTTATACATAAAGAATCCGTTGCACAAAGAACAGATAACACACAAGTAAATACAGTGGGAGTTTTTTAGTGTATATATGTATGTTAATTAATAGAATATGTGTACATGTCATGTGTGCATCTTGTTATGATGGTTATTGAAATTAGTTTGATTTCTCTATAGTGCTCACATGACATAGACGCAGTAGAATAAAACAATTCTAAGTTGTTTCCGTAGCATTTTACTTGCCATCTGATACTTCACACCATTAGAAGACCTCTTTTTCAGTCCCTTTCTGGTCCTGACCACCTTTACATTGCACAGTACCAGGAGGAAGCTAAATGGGAGCTCCTGGTGATGGTCAGACTTTCTTCAGTCACTTAGAATTTTGCATCTTTGGAGATCGCTGCATCTGTTAGCTCTTCAGATACCTTCTGGGAGCAACAGGACTATAGGGGTGCCTTGCTCAATGTCCTTGTGACTGTGGCAGGGAGGATACAGAGCTTTACACAGAAAGGATGTGTCCTTGTGGAGATACAGGAAACTACTTTCTTCATAGACAGCTAGTTGCTTGATGAAGAAACTTCATGAATTTGGAGAGTGATAGGGTTGTAGCATGAGGGCAATGGTAAATGGCTGAGAAAAGCAAGTGGCAGATACATTGCCCTGCAGCAATCATATAGGTTTGTAACAAGCCAAGCAGCTAGACTGAAACCAGGCCTGAAGAAAAGGATCCACTCTGCAAAATACTTACATGCTTCAGCAAAAAATCTTAAGATACAAATCATAAATTTTAATATTCAACTATTTCAACATATTACAACAGTGATTGAGTTACAGTACATCAGGGTTTTTCTGCTGAAAAAGTAGAACATAAAAGTATGCATTGAAATGTTTCAGCAGCTGATGCTTTTTCATCCTAAACAGGAATATATTCAGATGCTAATGCCTCCATTAATCCAGAAATGGAATATGTTGAAGGATGAAGATAAAGATCTCTTCCCTTTATTAGAGGTAAATATTAAAATTTGATATATTTTTTTATCAATTTATTTTAGGAATTGCACTTTCTACTAAAGACGTTCCTACTAGAAAGTACAACTATAAAAGCTGTGTTAGCTATTTCCCATCTTGGAGAAAATATTCTGACTAGTAAGAAAATGTGACTGAGGAATGTCATTAGGTTTAGCAGAAATATTTTAGGGGTTTTTTTTCTGTCATTCTGGAGTGTTTTCGCTAATGGAATTCTTTTAGAAAAAAAGTTCCATCCTCATTTTTTTTCCTGGTCTTCTCTCTCCTTGCTCTCCCTTTATTCCTCTGTTAATACTATTGTCAGACTAGCTGAAGGTGAACCAGACCACGTAGGCTCCTTCTCTGTACTTTCTGATTGTGAAACTGGAAAGTACATCTAGAAAAATTAGTTCCATAGTTTTTATGTAAAATGTTAGGGTTTGTACGTGATTGAAGTACTGAAGCTTAGTGTAAGTGCTGGCTGAATTGTCATAACTGTTCTTCATACAGTGATAGAATGGTTTAGGTTGGAAGGGATCATCTAGTTCCAGCCCCCTGCCACAGACACGGACACCTTTCGTCTGGTTGCTCAAAGTCCCATCCAACCTGGCCTAAAACACTTCCAGGGATGGGACATACACAGCTTCCCTGGGCAACGTGGTCCCATGTCTTACCACACTCACAGTAAAGAATTTCTTCCTAGTATCTAGGGTAAATCTACCCTCTTCTAGTTCTAAATTGTTACCACTCATACTATCACTACACTCCCTTGCTGAAGAATTTGCCCCATCTTTCTTGCAGGTCCCCTTTGAGTACTGGAAGGCCACTGAAAGGTGTCCCCAGAATATACTTTTTTTTTTTTGGTTTGTTTGACTTTCTTAAGCTACATCTAGAAAAAATGCTGCTGCTGAGAAATTTTCTGAAGTGGCGTGTGTGGCAAAGAGTAACAACTTGCTGATAGTTGCCTTGACTCAGCTGATCGGTACTGCCTTTCTAGGTTGTTTACTTAATACATATGGGTATACTTAAAATGCTAATATCCTTACCACACCCCAAGTAAAAACACTTCAGGGATGTGAGAAAAGGTAGTGACTGTTTTCTCTGGTGTTTTGGGGTTCTTTCATTTATTTTTTTGTTTGAATTCCAGTGCCTGTCGTCAGTTGCTACTGCCTTGCAATCTGGCTTTCTTCCGTACTGTGAACCTGTGTACCAGCGTTGTGTAAATTTGGTGCAGAAGACCCTTGCACAAGCCATGGTATTCTTCTATGGTTATTCCAATGTTTTCAGAGTATCTCCTTAAACCACTGTATTAACCATGTAAAATTACGGGTTTGCAGAGAAACTTGTAGTATAACCATTGAATAGCTAAATGAAGCTGCAGTTCTGAACTTTTTGTTATGCATCCACCTGAGAAAATCTAATACTCATTTTGAAAATGCATACTTATTTGTTTGCAGTTACATAATGCTCAGCCAGACCAATATGAGGCTCCAGATAAAGATTTCATGATTGTGGCTCTTGATTTACTCAGTGGTTTAGCTGAAGGACTTGGTGGCAACATTGAACAGTTAGTGGCTCGCAGCAATATCCTGACACTAATGTACCAATGCATGCAGGTGAGATGAATAACCTGTTTGATCCAAGGATTGAATTTCTTAGAATCAGAAACATTTTTGGAATTGCCTTATCTTTTTTTCTTCCTCTCTTTAGGACAAAATGCCTGAGGTACGGCAGAGTTCTTTTGCTTTGTTAGGTGATCTGACAAAGGCGTGTTTTCAGCATGTTAAGCCTTGCATTGGTATGTTTCTTTTACATATTAAACTATTAATTTTTTCTTACAAACCGATAAGANATTTCACTAGGGAAGTAGAATCAGTTACATGCTTCCATGATATTTGCTATTTCTTCTTGAAATATGCTTAACCACATGAATACTAGGATAGGCTTGGAATTTAAAATTTATTTGGTAGGTGTTATAAGCTGTCTTTGTGACTGATTTTTTTCTTAAAATTTTATCAAAGATGTGAGTGCCATCTAGGCTTCATTGTTTTTTCAAACATAGCTGAATACAGAGTTTTCCAGTTGATTTGAGGGTTGTTCAACTGTATTAAAAAACTACAAGTACCTGTAGCTGTGTTGTTTTCCTTCTCCCCTCTCTCCCCCTGTGCCAGCAAGGGAA
>VWZX01009232.1:44894-67149 GCA_013399015.1 Galbula dea
ATTTTTTCTTACAAACCGATAAGAGGGTGGTTAGCCTTTGTTAAGCTCCCTATTCTGTGGGTTGCCTTTTCATGTCATGAGTGTTTGTTTTTTTTCTCTACCAGCAAGTGTCTACAGTTTTTTCTCTTCCAAGCTGAGTGTTTAAAAGACATGTTCTTATTTTCATAAACAGTGCAAAAGTTCATTTTTATCCTTGTTTCTATAATGTAACAATCTACGTGTTGTGCAGGAACATAGCAAAACAAATAAGCTTCAACTGGAATAGTTGCTTGCTTTGATAAATTCTTGAGTTTATAGCCTTTTTTTTGTNTTCAACTGTATTAAAAAACTACAAGTACCTGTAGCTGTGTTGTTTTCCTTCTCCCCTCTCTCCCCCTGTGCCAGCAAGGGAAGAGAGGAAAGGTTTTTAGAGTAACGTAAAGGTAAAACCTATTAGAAACTTTTAAAAATACTGATTTGAAAATATTTCAGTCATCTGCTTAGCTTCTAAAATACAGGTTAATATGATTAATAGCAGAAACATAGAACTGTTCATGAGTAACACTTTCCACGCATTTTAATAGGCTTACATGTTTTTTTCTTTAAAAGAAAGTCTCTTTTTTTTTTTTCCCCCTCCATGATTTTACAGTAATGGGAAAAGATAGCTGTATTGTGTGATGAGATTTTAAAATGTTGTTCTTTCTAGCTGATTTCATGCCAATTTTGGGAACCAACCTAAACCCTGAATTCATTTCTGTGTGTAACAATGCCACTTGGGCAATTGGAGAAATCTCCATCCAAATGGGTAAGATTTTTTTTTTTCTATGAATCTCTTATATTTTGCATCATTTGTCTGGGTGGGGTTTTTTTGTTAGTTTTTTGTTTGTTGGGGTTTTTTTAGTGATACTTTAATGTTAAAATTGAAATTAAATTTGAGATTTCTTGTTAGTAAGTTCAGTGTACCCAGTCTGTTTAGATTGTGTATATTAATGATCATTTTCTTCTGATTTTGGGTTATTTTTTTCCCTTTTCAGGCATAGAGATGCAGCCTTATATTCCAATGGTTTTGCGCCAGCTTGTAGAAATAATTAACAGACCGAATACACCAAAGACGTTGTTAGAGAACACAGGTACCCAAAACCTGAACCATACATAGTGAAGGGAATTTTTTTCATAGTGATTTAAAATGTTGCATTAGGGAACCACACTACAACAGATTCTATAAGCAAAAGCTATTCTGTTTTGCAGAAGCTCTTACAAGTCTCAGTCTTGCAGCAAACCATCTATCATATATCTAGATTTTTAAAGTTATTGCTCAATTTATAACATTTATTATACTTACCTGTTTACTTAAGTATTCTTCCAGTTTTATTTGTATATTAAATATGACAAATGTATGCAGTAACACTTAAAAGATGTAGTTCACACTGATTTTAATATATGCATGTCCTTACATGTTTACTGTATATATATGTCTAGTGTTTGAAACAAATGTAATTGGCATATATAAAACAATCAACTCCTTAATTTGCAGAAAGTGCAGTCTTTTTTTGAAAGATAAACTTTTAATTCCGTGCACAAAAATCTAGATCTGTGATGGCAGTTTTACTACAACATAAGTGAAATTATGTATAACTTCTGTTACTTGATTACTTAAATTTCTGAGAATTTCTCTAATAACCGCATGCATGTTTTATGTTCTGGCCCACAGTTTTGCCTTCCAAATTGGGAGCAATCCCCAAATGCCTTACTGCATCAGAATTTCTGACGCTTGTTTCTTTTGCATATATAAAGGGTGTGTTCTGGTACTTTCTATACTTCACCTTCCATACTTCAGCAAAACCTTAGTATTAATTTGGCTGAGTTTGCTATTTAACTAACTGAGAATCTTTTTATCTCTTTTTGAAAGCTGTCTTGGAAGAGAATGGTAGTTTAGTCATTATACCTGACATCACTGAAAATTTTGCAAATTCAGTGGTACAGTTGGATTATTTTTCTTTTTTTTTTTTTTTTTTTTGGAGCTAAGCAAGAGATAAATTAGACAGAGCCTTTTAATTCGTATTTTCCATCTGGTATTTTCTAAACTTAAAAGCTTCACTTCTCTGCTCCTCTCCCCCCATTTAGTATGGAAGGTGAACTTAAAAGAGAAATTGCCTAATGGGCTGGCATATTTATAGGTACTACTTTTTGAAAATTCGATTTTAGAGCGAATAACTACTTGTTGTGAAATATAGCAGTATAAATTTTCTTTCCCCTTGCTCCTTCCTTGACCCTTACCTCTGCACTGATGGATGTGCAATACCTGTAACTAAGAGGCATCCAGTACTTAAATGTGGCTTCCATCTTTGTTAGAAAATTTTTGGAAGCATCCAATCATAGACCTTTATTTTATTTTATTTTATTTTTCTTCAGTTCTTTTAATAGTTACTTTAAATGTGGATGCATAACTGCAAATAAATGTTGAATGTGGTGTACTTATTACAAGTTTGTTGTGGGATATTGTACTGCATGCCACTAGTACATGCAAGAATTGCAGAATTACAGAATCGTTAAGGTTGGAAGGGACCACCAGAGGTCATCTCCTCCAGGCTTCATACTCTAGCAGGGTCTCCTAGAGCACATTACACAGGATTGTGTCCAGGTTGGTTTTGTATATTTCTAGGGAAGGAGACTCCACAACCTCTCTGGGCAGCTTCTTCCAGTGCTCAGTCATCCTCACAGTGAAGAAGTTCTTCCTTATGGTTAGGTGGAACTTCCTGTGTTCCACTTCGTGCCTGTTGCCTCATTTCCTGTTGCTTGGCACCATTGAGAAGGGCTTAGCTCCATCCTCTTAATGCTCCTCCTTCAGATACTTCTATGCATTGATAATGTCCCCTCTCAACCTTTTTTTCTCCTTACTAAACAAGCCCAGCTCCCTCACTCTTTCCCTATAAGGCAGATGCTCCAGTCTCTTAATCATCTTTGTAGATCTCTGTTGGACTTACTCCAGAAGTTCCACCTCTCTTGTACAGAGGATCCTAGAACTTAACATAGTACCCCAGGTGGGACCTTGCCAGGGCTGAGTAGTGGGGCAGGATCACCTCACTTGACCAGCTGGCAACACTCTTACCAATGTTGCCTGGGATATTATTGACCTCCTTGGCTACAAAGGCACACAGGTGGCTCATGAACAACTTGTTGTCCACCAGGACCTTCTCTGCAGGGCAGCTCTACTGGTGCATGGGGTAATTCCTTCCTAGGTGCAGGACCTTAACTTGCCCTTTTTGAATTTCAGAAGGTTGCTCTCTGCTCATTTCTCCAGGCTGTATAAAGGTCCTTGTGGATGGCTGCACAGCAGTCCAGGGTATCTCCTAGTTTTGAATCATCAGCTAACTTGCGGAGGAAGCACTCTACTCCTTTATCAAGATGAATCAGTTACACAGAATCACAGAATCATTACGGTTGGAAAGGACCCTCCAGGTCATCTAGTCCAACCAATAGCCCTACACTACTCTTATCCCTAAATCATCCCCTGAAGAAACACATCCACCCTCTTCTTAAAAACCTCCAGGAATGGTGACTCTACCACCTCCCTGGCCAGCCTATTCCAATATCTCACCACTCTTTCAGGAAAGAAATTCTAATATCCAGTCTAAACCTACCCTGGCACAACTTAAGCCCATTCCCTCTAGTCCTGTCACAAGGGAGAAGAGGCCAACACCCGCCTCCCTAGAATGACCTTTCAAGTAGCTGAAGAGAGCGATAAGGTCTCCTGTCAGCCTCCTCTTCTCCAGGCTAAACAAGCCCAGCTCCCTAAGCCTCTCCTCATAAGGCCTGTTCTCCAGACCCCTGATCAGCCTAGTTGCCCTTCTCTGCACCATCTCCAGTACCTCAATCAATACTGGCCCCAATACTGACGTTTGTGGGACACCAGTAGTTACAGGCCTCCTGCTAGACTCCCTGCCACTGATCACAACCTTCAGAGACCAGCCATTCCACCCTGCTGTCAACCCACCTCACTGTACACTCATCCAGCCCATGCTTCATGAGCTTGCTTATGAGAGCATCGTCAGAGACTGTCAAAAGCCTTGCCAAGGTCCAGGAGGACAACATCCACTGCTCCCATCTCATCTATCCAGTCAGTTATCCCATCATAGAAGGCAGTCGGGTTCATTAAGTAATGTTTCTCTTTGCTGAATCCATGCTGGCTACTCCTGATAATCTTTTTACCTTCTAAATGCTTGGAGATTAGCCTCTATGATGAGCTGTTCCATCACCTTTCTAGGGTTGAGGTGAGGCTGACTGGCCTGTAACTCCCTGGGTCCTCTTTCTTGCCCTTTCTGAAGACTGGGGTGGCATATGCTTTCTTCCAGTCTTCAGGCACCTTGCTTGACTGCTGTGACCTCAAAGATTATTGAGAGTGGCCTAGCAAAGATAGCTGCCACTTCCCTCAGCAATCACGAGTGCATACCATCAGGACTCGTGGACTTGTTGTTGTCAGGTTTGACTAAATGGCAGTGGAGACTGAAGCCAAGGTGGCATTCAATATCTCAGCCTTCTCTGCAGTAGCTATGGCAAGGGCCCCTGTTCCTAGCAGGCCTAATTTTTCCCATGCGTTCCTTTTTGTTACTGATGTATTTGAAGAAGCCCTTCTTGTTATCCTTGACATCCGTAGCAAAATTTAACTCAATTCTGGCCTTCCTCATTGCATTTCTGCATATCCTGACAACTTCCTTATATTCATCCCAGGTGGCTTGTCCCTGCTTCCACCTCTTGCATACCTCCCGCTTATGCTTGAGTTTTGACAGGAGCGCCCTGTTCATCCATGCAGGTCTTCTGCCTGTTTAGTAATTTCCTGCCCATAGGGATGCATTGTTCTTGTTCCTGGAGGAAGTGATCTTTAAGGATTAACCGGCTCTCTTGGGCTCATCTTCCCTCTACGGCACATTCCTATGGGATTCTTCCAAGAAGGTCCTTGAAGATGCCAATGTTGTATTCTGCTTTTACTTGCTATGTAACAAGCTATGAAAAGACCTCTCCTCTGGAAACATGACACCACCTTAAGCAAAAGTAATTGCATAGAAAATAACCTGTACATGCCAAAAAGTTGAACTTTGACAGAGATTACTGTTTCTTGTACAGACTGTAGCTGTTAGAATTTACAGATAAAACCAAAAGTATATTTTCATTTGAAAGTAGCACATAAAATGCAGTTTTGTAAATTAGATCTGCTGAAAATTTTGGACACTGCATGTTGAAATTGATTATCAGCAGAGCAAAACAGTACATTACCAGTGAGCTGCAGTTTTTATTGAATGAGCATGTTTCAAACTGCTGCTATATCCTACACCAAACTTTTATTGGAGAAAGCATCATCTGCTTTATTGCATGTTTCATGAAACTGTTCACAAATGCCTGTTAATTAGAGTGTTGCATAGTATGTCCCTTGAACGTAGGTTTCCTTTCTCTGCTTCATATAAATCTGCTGGATTTTAGTATTATTCATGTATTTTGCTTCAAGTAATCCTGATACATTATTCCCCACCCTCTCCTTTTTCTAAAGATTAATCTTTTGTGAGTTGAGCAAACACCATTAAAACACATCTAGGTGATGGTATTTTCTTCAATCTGTCCCTAAGAATAAAGGACTAAACTACCTAATTACATGAAGCAGTTTTGCTTTTCGTTTCCTTGTGCCTTGGTTCCAGAAGTTAGATTCTTACATGACTTCTATGAAGAAGCCTTTTGTGAACAAGAGAAATACTGGGATTAAAGAATTAATTTTCCACAGTCAGTTGCTATGAGTTAGCAACCACATTAAATTAAATTCTCTGTGAGACTATGAAGAAGAGAAATATTTGGTGTTCCTTAGACATGTTTAATCTATTTAGTGCCTTTAGATAGACCACAATATTTTCCATGTAAAAGCATTTATATATGTATTTTTACTGATAGATCTATTAAAATTGAATTCTAAGTATTGAAAAACATTAAAGGTTTACAATACTTGATACTAAAACTGGAAATAGTTAACTCCTTTTTACCAAAAGTACCCATAATAGTACGTTTGAATAAAAACTCTGAAAGGTGTGGTAGGCAGAATGACTGCTTACATCAGAAAGTCTTTGGACTTCAAATTGTGTTTTTGGTGTTCTCTCATTTACTTTATTTTTTCTTTTACCCTGGAGAGTATACCATATATGTTGCTGCCTCTTATTTAGGGGGTGGTAATAAACAGCACTGGTGAAATCTTATGTTTATTATCATACACGGATTCTGTTGGTTTCTGTTTCTGAGTTATTTGTTGTTTTTTCTTTATTTTTTCTCCTCCCCCCTCATTTGCTCATGTCTTGGTTGGCGTTTGGTGGTGTATAACCGTGATTGCGTTACCTTAGCAATAACAATTGGTCGTCTTGGTTACGTTTGTCCTCAAGAGGTGGCCCCCATGCTACAGCAGTTTATAAGACCCTGGTGTGTATTATTCAATCTTTTTTTTTTAATTCATTTTTCTTCACTCTTTCTTTCTTTCTTTCCTTCTTTCTTTCTTCTTTCTATCTCACTTTTAGATATATTTTCAGTTGGTTACAAAATCTCAATCCTTAATCATTGCCAACCATGTGACTAATCTTGTCCTATCAGGTTTGTGAGTTTTTAGTAGCACCGTCATGTATTCTTTATGTTGTGGCTAACAACTAATTTATGCATGGGATAAGATTGTCACATGCTTGCTGTGTTAAAGCTTGACTATGAAAGCATTTTAAAATCCACCACAATGATAATACAATGCATGCAAATACTGTAAAATTTAAACTGTGCATTACTTCACTTAAAATTCAGTCAAAGGCTTGAATTGCTGTAAAGAATATGTTTGTAGATTTGTTTTGTATAAAATAGCTTGCTTGCTGCTGTGAAAGTTAAATAACTGTTCTGTAAGTAGTATCTGATTTAATTCATACTGTGATAGTATTATATGTTCCACTTCTAATATTGATAGTTTCTATTGTGGTTTTTGTATTTAATGGAATACAGGTCACACTTTCTAACTGTCTATAGTGCAACAAGAGAAAAAGATTCTGGAGATCATGCTTAGTGGGAATATGCTAGTAAAGACACTGCGGTTGTTCTAAGCATACAAAATAGTGTTTCAGATCATCTCAGTGTGACTTATTCCATCAAATACTGTCGACTAGTTCTGACTTGACTGAAGAAAAAGTAATAGAGTCAGCTAAGTTTCGCTTTCCAACTTGCTAGGTGCACCTCTCTGCGAAACATAAGAGACAATGAGGAAAAGGATTCAGCGTTCCGTGGGATATGTACCATGATCTCAGTCAACCCTAGTGGAGTAGTCCAAGTAAGATACATAAATAGATCTTAAACTTCTTTCCTTTGCTCATGAGAAATTTATTGAAAATTAAAGTGTGAGTATGAAAAAGTTTAGCTTGACATGATTCAGTGCTGTACATGATGAAGCTGTCAAAGTGGCCAAAATGTTTGTGTTGTGAATGAAACATGTATCATGATGTTTGAGTAATTATCACCTGGGAAGCAATAGGAGAAGAGTATTGTTAAATTCAGGTTTTGTCTTTTACTTGCAAAGAATATGTAAATAATGAACTT
The DNA here is from genome assembly GCA_013399015.1 of Galbula dea. Classification (NCBI taxonomy): domain Eukaryota; kingdom Metazoa; phylum Chordata; class Aves; order Piciformes; family Galbulidae; genus Galbula; species Galbula dea. The sequence goes on from VWZX01009232.1 coordinate 52,470, forward strand.
GGATTAAAATAACTGTATTTTGGTACTTCTGTCAGGTTGTGGTCAGTATCTGTATGAAAATATAATGCAAAGGTTGACATATTTAATCTGTTTTCCAGATGTAAACTAGGTTTTTAAAACAAAAAACAGAACAAAAGTGGTAGCCACACATTTATCCTTCAAACTTGGGTAGGCAAGATTTCAACTTTGGATATACTGCTAAAAATAATCAATGCGGCAAGGAACATCCATCTCTTTAAAATAAATAGTACACCTGTAGAGTAGAGGATGACTTGCTCTTTAGTTGCCACACCTCCAAAGTAAAGCTGTACCAATGTAATAATTTCCCAGAGGAAGATTAAGGTGATTTTTCCCTTTCCTCTGCCTGGAATTCTTTATGAAACACAAGAATTGAGCCTCTGCCTTGTTTTGAGATTTTCAGTTCATTACACTTGTACCTTATTCTGTAATTCGCATTTCCCTCCTCTGCCATTTGTTCTTTCATATAGCTTCAGGGTAAGGGATAATTAAGGACTTTTTTCATTATTCCATCTTTCCTTCTCTGTAGTTGTTATTCTTAGTTCCTACCCAAAAAATGTGTATTATCAACTTAACAATCAAAGACTGCTGTTTTGGTAGTGTAGAAGTTATGCATGACAGTAAATGAAATAAGTATAGGGATTTTGGAGTGGCCCTGGTTTTGATGGTGTTGGTTGAAGATGCTATGTGTCCTAAAAAAAATTCTGGTTCTGCTTAAAGAAGCAAAACAACTTTTGTCACCAGCTGGAAACGCATGAGAGAGAGAGAAAGAGTTGTGACTGTGATCTTGGATTTCTTGCTTGTTACTGAGATGATTGGTTTTTGAACTTGATGTGTGTACTAGACAAGTACATACTAGACAATGTGGTTGGGGAGGTCAGAGGGTTGGTTTTGATTTTGGTTTTTTTTTTCTTTGTTTGGGTTTTTTTAATAGCTGTGGTTTTATTTAGTAATAAACCTGATTAAACAAGTCTATTCCTATACTCATCTATTTCTATTTCTCAACACCTAGGTGTCTACCATAACTTACTCTTACTGTCTGAATTAGCTGGAAAATAAATACGTAAAACCAAAAGCAGTTGTGAATTAGAATCATAGAAACATTGTTTTTCAGACCTACAAATTGAGGTTTCTAACCTATGTGATTGTTTAATCTTATAGGACTTTATTTTTTTTTGTGATGCTGTTGCATCATGGATTAGCCCAAAAGATGATCTCCGCGACATGTTCTGTAAGGTGAGGTTTCTAATATAACAGTATATCCTAATGGTCGTTGCTTTCTATCCTCTGGTTTTTTTCTTGCTTTCTATTTCTACTGTTAACTATTGCTGTATTTATGGTCAGAGAGGATTCTTTACAAGGTTTTACCTTTTCAGACAAACCAAGATTAAAATCCTGACTACTTTTTTTTTTTAACCAACATTTTGTTCTATGCGTTTGGATTACTCCAGACTTTTTTTAACAGTATTGAAAAGTTCGCTCAAGATGTTATTTGATGGGATAATCATCCTCAAAGAGTTTTTCATAATAGCCAGCCTGCTGTGTTTTGTCTACATTTGTAAGAATGGGGGGTTTATAGCACATTTAAGACTTTTTTCTAGAAAATTAGATTTTTATGGTTCAAGGTTTGGGGTTTTTGGTTGTGATTTTGGTTTTTTGTTGTTTTTAGGTTTTGGTTGGTTGGTTTTTTTCTTCCAGAAAGATACCTACTTTATTTTTGAGAAGTATCTAGAATATGGCAAATGAAAATATTTGAGTGGTATTCTGATCTGTTTCTCTTACTCCTGCTGAAAATACATTTTCAGGATTGCTTAATTGTCCTTAGAATCCCTCCTGGATAAGCAATTTTGAGGAAAATAATGTACATCCCTAGACAGTGTCAGTAGAATTTAAGCAAAAGGGCTGTTTGCCTTGTGCAAAATAAGCCAAAACCCCCACACACACACAAAATGTGATATACTGTGTTTTGGCATTTTTCTTTTAGATAGTATTTTTAAAAAAAAAAAAAGCCTACTTCAGTTTCATGAACAGGTGCTGTTACTGTTCAGTAGAGTGGCTCCCCTCATAAATCTTAAAGTGAAAAAGAAGGTTGTATGTCAAAAGTTCATCATACTCCTCTTAAAGCAAAAAAGAAGCATGTTCCTAAGTACTTACTCAGATCATGGGTCAGTACTGAAACTTCTTCTTCAAGCTGTGCCAAGTGTGAGCATCACAACAGAACCTAAAACTTCTGTCTCATCTTTAATAGGAAAACCTGAAATCTTACTGTCCTAATTAGCCTTTCAGGTAACACCTCTTCTTCAAAAAGAATATCAGGTCCAGGAAAAAAACAGTTGAGTATTCTGGCATCAGCAGAAGTAAATAGCGTACACTTACAAGCTTAAATGAAAGTCCAGGATGCTGTCTGTGATGATTGTCCAAAGCAGTCACAGTTCATGTTTCTTCACTGGTCATTCAGCATTGAATATTTGCTCCATTACGTTAGGCATCTCTCTTTCAGATTTTTCCAAGTTACCTATGTGGGATCTAATGCATTCAAACTAGACACAGTGGTTCTTGGTTTCTTGGCATAAGGACATCCTTGCTATTTAAAGCGTGTTATTTTGTGCTTTTTGCCACGCAAAAGAGGAGACAAAACTTTCTTCAAGTGATGGCATGCATGGCTTTTAGATTAATTCCTCATGGATAGATGATTGCTGTAGTCCACTTAGATGTTTTTCCAACAATAGTTATGCCTTTCAGGAGCAATGGGGAAAAAATGGATTTTCCAGTGTTTCCTTTTTTGTTTTCTTTTGGTTTTTAGCATTAGAGCTGCTGAAAGAGAAAATAGCACTTCCAAGAGTGTGGGTAAATGATCTGCTAGTGTTGAAATCTGACACATGCTCTAAGAATTCTATCACTTTTTATAAAAAAAGGAATATATATCTGAAGACAGTAGCTGAAGCTCACTTGCTAAATTTCTACTGGAAGACAATTTTAAAAGTGCTGCTTTTGTCATACCTGAACATTCTTAGATTTTCAGTAGTCTCTTGGCAACTGACTAATCTGACTCTTTGGGTTAGGAAAGAGAGATGAGCCTGCTTGTGGAAGGTCTCTTTCAGGGAGAAAAGCAGTTTGTTAACTGGTGACACTGTATTGTCATCGTCACTACATCCTGTTTATGAACAGGTCTGCTTGAGAATGTTGTGTTGAGAGTCAACTTGATACCATTAGCTTTAACTCAATGCCATTTCTGTGAGGATGTGTTAATGATAGAATGCTCCACAATTTGGTATCATTGAATTTAAAAAAGAAAACAAAAATTTTAGACTCTCTTAGCATAATTTTCTATGAGGAGGAGCCATTTTATAATGCTTTCATTCTTTTTTATGTTTGCCTTTTAACCTCCTGTTTTTAGAGCTAACATACTAAGACCTTTTTCATAGTATCATTTAATTTTTCTAGTTTTTAGTTATTATGGCAGAAAGACCAAAGGAAACCTGTAGATTTAGATTCTTTTTTTTCCCCCCTCTTTTCACTGGCTTTTGGCTACGGATCCATGTTCTTTCAAAACACAAAAGAATTTAACAGCTTCATTTTTAATGACAGTTGTCATAACAGGTTTCATAGGAAAACCAGAGCTCTCATAGGATGTTTTTGTATTTGTGCTAGAAATTGATAGATACTCATTCTGTCAAATGCTGGCTACAGTCTTGCCTCGGCTTTCTGCCCACAATGTATTGCACATTCTAAAAAGAAGTGTGAATGTGGGAATCTTAACATATATCATCTGTGTCAATAAAATGTTTAACATTCTGAAATGCCCTAGTTCTAGGTTGTAAGTCACCTTACTCATTAAAAATACTTAGATAAACATACACATGCTAACTTATGTGGGTACCTGTATGTCACCCTTAACAGAGAAAACATTTCAGTTAAGAAAGACATTACTAGACCTCCTTTGTTTCTTAGTATTTCCGTATTAAATTGGAGAAGTCAAATAGACAGATGCATAATCCAGTAGTTTGTGGCTTACTGCATATGTTGTTCCTAAGTAATGTATCCTCTGTTTACTGATTATTTTCCCCCTTCTAATTTGTAGATTCTTCATGGATTTAAAAATCAAGTTGGGGATGAGAATTGGAGGCGTTTCTCTGACCAATTTCCTCTTCCCTTAAAAGAGCGCCTTGCAGCTTACTATGGAGTATAACCTCATGCACTGTAGCTGCAGTCCCATAATTTGAGGTAAATACACAAGTCTTCCTTGCTGAACAGTGCTGTACAACAGATTTTCCCCCTGTTTGCGTTATATGAAATATGATTAAATAATCAGACTAGAATTTTTCAGATACTATAGATATCTTTCCTTCCTATAAGAAGGGGGGAAAAAAGGGATGATAGCATACCTAAATGATAGTAGCTGTAGCAAAAGCAGTTGTCTGACTCTGTTATTTTATTTTTACAAAAAGACAGAAAGAAAGAAAGAAAAAGTGAGTGTATGATACACACACTAGTGTATCAAGATAAGATTGGAAGTGTAGGTATAACAAAGTGCCAGTTCATGTCTAATAAGTGAAGTGATAAATATGACCCTCAAGCTGCCATATTAAAGACACATGCTCCCTTTTGAATTAGTAGGTGGCAGATATGCTGTAAACAGGAATCTTCCTCTAGAATAGGAAAGCATGTCTGTTAACACACTTCAGCCATGAGAAGTCCAATATGCTCTCAACCGCATACTACATGTACTTTGCACCGAATAAAGGATGTTACACTAATCTGTAACTCTACTGTAACTGCAGAGCTTGGTGTTTTGGGGAGGGTGGCATGGAGGATTGCCATGCTCCATTTTGTGCACCAATTCAGATTTTTTTTCTGTGCAGAGAATGATTCAACTGCAGCAAAGAACACTGATTGTGCATTCTAGAATAGTTAGTGTTATACCACCTTGCTTTGCATGCTGTCTGTTCACACAGTATAAGCAAATTTCACATGTGTGAACTAGTATGATACTGTGAAGAGATTATTGTACTACCAAAAAAAAAGAGAGTGAATTAAGCCTTCATTTTACTTTGATATTTTCTGTAGATTTTTTGTACTGAAACTATGGGAGCGTGTCATACAACTATGTTTTAATGTTGAATGGACAAATATTTACATCAGACTAGGATGTTTTCAGAGTCAGTGACATAAGAAATCCTGTTTGAATTACGTGTTTTATCTGAACAATGGGTTAAAAATAAACCAATTTCAAACATTTACATATTTATCAATGAGGGCATTTTAGTTCTGACATAAGGGTGTTTCCTCCTCCTAACAAAGAGAAATCCGAAGTACTAAAATTCCCCATTATTCTGAGTTTGAACTGAGGAGGCAGTGTGGCTATCTTAAGTTTAATTCACCTAAAAGTAAAGTTCTTAGTTTGGTAGCAGATATGTTCAATACTCTTTCTCAATGTCATAACTACCTCATCATTTTATACTAAACATGGAAAAGTTCGTTAGAATATATAGGACTACTTTTATCATAAATCTAAACAAAGCCATGATAATGAAACTGGCAGCCTATCTTTAAAGCATGCATTGTTGTTTAATGGATAATAATTTGCCTGACATGAATGGGCTCTTCTTAACATACTTTAAAAGGAGAAATCTGGGCATAAGTTCATTTTTAAGTTAGAGATTGGCATGTACTACTTTAAAAAGGCAAAAAAGCTGTTTATGCACACATCTGTCTGTTACAGTTTAAGGTAAGATTTAATTATACCTTTACTTTTTCCTTTTACAGGTCCTTCAGTCTGGAAGACTATGAGGGAGCCTCTGCACCCAGGGAAAATGTTACCCTTTACAGGGGGGAAGGGTAAACCAGTAGGGAATACAGTACAATCCCAACCCTACTGGGAGGGGCGGGAGGGAGGTGTTGCCGTCACTGTATTAAGTCGATGTTGGGAAATGTTTTAACATCTGGAGCCTTTGTGGGTGAAAATCTGTCTCCTATTACAACTCTGCACTGGATGTGAAGAAGAAAAAAAAAAACAAAAACCTAGTCACAAAACAGCACATTTTGGAATATTGTGGGGAATTGTACCAAAATAAGAACCATATAATTGAAACACAGGGATACGTAAAGAGGAAAACTATTTTGCGCACAATAAAGGAAACCTAAGAATGGGGGTCACAAACAGTAAAAGGCTTTTTTTTTTTGCCTTTTTTTTAAGTAAGGGTTTTCTACATTATTTCATCCTGCTTGAGGGGATTCCTAGGTATTTGCATGCTAATGAAGAACTACACAACTGAAGTTAGTAAAATTAAAATACAGCTTGTGTCTCTATTAGGAGCAGGTACTTGCAGTGTACAATATAGGAACCCCATTGTAAAATAATAAAGGTTAAGGTGGACAATGAAGCAACCTGCAAGCTGCCAAATAAGTCACTCCTTTCATTTTTTGGGGTAAAGGGAGAGACATTTCAAAGGAAAGATTGACATCTTAATTTTTGCATAAAAAAGGAATTAAAGGAGGGGATATGATTTGATTATTGTACTTCATTAGATTTAATTTCTAGAGTAAGGCATTATTCTTAATGTGCAGTTTAAGGTTCAGGCATGTGTTCTGGCTCATAGTGATCAGAAGTAATTTAAATTAGTGGGAAAGTAGCATGCTTGCATCACATAGAATGAAATTGGTATACATTTACCTATGTTGCGCCAGTTTTGTGTTGCAGTTTACCAGTTCAATATAGCCCTGCATTTAAAATTCCTTTTTAAGATTCTGTGGATTTTAGTTTTGTTAAGAATATAGATATGAAGTACTGTAGTTAACAATTAGGCCTTGAAATACCTTTTTAGGATCTGTTAAGAATAAGATTGATATTGTATTGTGTGTAACCTGCACAATGTGGAAAGCTGATATAGCTGTGCAAAATATTTGCCTCTGTGCTGTCAGTGTGATGTGCTTTCTGCATGGTTATATACTAGTGATATTATCAGAATCTCGAAAAAATGAGTTACATGGTAAGACCCGTTAAAGGCTGCATAAATGTTAGTTGGCACGTAAAGGCGATTGTAGAAGTTGACATGATTGCTATATTTGTGTTTATTTCCACTCAACATATTACCTTCTATGCTTTCTTTTTGTTCAAAGCATGATCTTAAAAAGATGTTTAAGTTAGTGGATGTAAGGCAGGGTATCTACACTGTATCGGCGCATGTTGGTGGCCCTTTGTGATGTAGTTAAATGCACAAGGGTGCAAGTTTAAAGCTGCAGAGTGAAAGTTGGTTTGGATCCTCTTCATTTCATTTGTTTAGCTTTTCTGTTGTGTTTTTTTTTCTCTACTTACATGTATTCCTGTGAATAAATCCTTGTTAAGTTAACCCTTTACTTTTCCTTCCATGTGTATTTTCTTATGTACTGTGAATGTGAAATCCTAACTGGTACACTTGATCTTGTGTTCATCTGAAAGTGGCAAGTCTTTAATGATTTAGATTGCCTAAAGAGTATCCCATGATGATAAAGGAAAATGGAGAGATCTCTTTTTTAACTCTGCTGGTCAGAGGTGAAGCCACACCTTTCCATTTTTCAAGTGCTGCATAATTAATCTGCAAAACAAAATTAAGCCATAACAGCCTTTTTGTAGATTTAGTTTCTCACCTTTGCATTGCAGATAACAGTTTTGGGGGTTTTTTTGTTTGATTGTTGCTTTTGGTTTTGGGTTTTTTTGTTTTGTTCTTTAAGAACTTGCTCCTCTTTGCATGGTTCTGTTCTTTGACTGTTGAATGATTTAGCCATTGCACTGAAGTTTGAGCTGTGCGAGTGTGAACTTATAAATGCTGTTTAAAGAGGGTTGGGGGTTTTTGTTGGTTTGGTTTTGGTTTTTTTTAATGCATGGTAGCATGCATGTTTTACATGCCCCCTATTCCCTTTTTTGGCTTCTTAATTTTTAATGAATTATGCCTGAAGAATAGTTTAGACAGGTACTATACGTTCAGTAATGTTAGTACATAGTATTTATTCAGTTTGGTCGAAATTACTTTGGATGACTCACTTTCAAATTGCATTGATTTGGCAGCAAATACAAAATTCCTTCTTAACTAATAACTCAGAAGTAAATTACTAATAATCACTGAAAACACTTTAAAACCAAACTCTGGAAGAAAAAAAAAAAACCAAACTCAAACCTTTTAAAATTTAGCAAGGTGGGATATTCTTTTAGAGAAGAAACTTGCTTTAAATTTTAATGTGTTTGAACATTAGGGAAAAGTTTCCAAGAAATGACATTAAAAAATGTATAGAATAGAAAACCTACCCACATTGTAGTATAACAACTAGAATCTTGAGTTTAATTAAACTTCTTAAATTTCATAAAGCCCGTTTAACCAAATAAAACCATTCCACCTGACCTCAGATTAGCTTAGGATGCCAGTTTTGTACGTACATATTTTAATAGGTATTTGTACAGATGTGAACTGATCTGGTATAACAGCAAGGAAAATAATTAAAATTGGGCAGAAATAAACAGTACTAACAGAAGTCTTTTGTCTCAGTCAGCTCTCTCATGGTATATTTTAAAGCAAATAAACCATATTCCTAATGCATAATACAGCGCAGAGATTTGCAGAAGCCATGTAGGGTATAATGTGAGGTAAGAAAAGTTCTGAATCAGCATTAACATTTATAATTCAATTATTGCATCATGGGATATATAAAAAGCATCTTCATTCTTGTGATATAGTCTTGACAGTTCTTGAATGTTGACTGAATGTTTATACTGGTAGAATTGTGAGTTTGTCTTTGTTACATTCCAGTGTTTCTGCCTCTTGGCATGCTAAAAGCACGGCTTACTTCATTTGCTCCTTACACACTCAATAAAGTGCTGTTAGTGTGCTAAACTACAGAAATAGCCGCTGCTAAATAATGATGTAGATCTTCTACTTGAATATTTTTGTTGTAGGAACCTCAGGAGGTCAGTGTTTACTGGTTTTATATATGCCTTTTTCCTGGTTTGAGTTGCCCTTTTTGAAGGATTCTGAGAGTGAACAAAAGCTGCTGATCAACCTAAGTTGGTAACAGAAAGTGTATTTAAAATCCTTATAAATACATCTTTTTGGCAGTTCCAAATTGCTGTTAAATTAGTCTTAAGTGAAGTTCCATACTAAATTTTTTTCATTACACATTCAGAAAACAGCTTATTTCATTTAGGGAAAAAGATTAGACTAGTTCATTATTTTGACCAGTGCAAGCGAAAATTAAGCAACTTTGTAAATTTTTTTCCAAAGCTTGATTATTTTCTAAATCAGTGAGTATGTATATATTTAAATTGTAATAAGCTAATTCTTAACGCTTTCGTTTATTGCTCCTTAATGCTTGTACTCAAAAGATCACTTTGAGAAGAATGGGGTTAAAATCTATAATCATAATTTTTTGAAGTTATGAAGTAGCATGAATTTTGTAATTAACAATATTGATACACACTGTGATTTTTCTTTTTTTTTGTTAGGACTTCTTACATCAATCTTAATTGCTTAAATAAACTACATATATTGTATAATAGTAAAATGTATATTTTAAAACTTAAGTGTCTTTCCTCAAGTGAAACCCATTGCTACTTAGAAATAATACTAGCTTTATCTCAGGTGAATACTCTTCTACCCTTTCTGTTCAGAGCACATGCTAATAAAAATGTGTCTTAGTTATATCAGTTTATGTAGTTTGTTTAGACAGCTCCTCTGTCTTAAACTTATTCTAAATTAACCTTCTACTGTGGGACTGACTTCTGCTTCACCTATTTTATTCATATTGAATGTATTAATGGATAAGGTGCAGAAACATTCTTCCCTTGAGGAGAATGCATCCATATTCAAACAACTGAAGTAATTCTTGAAAAAAATGCTTTAAATGCAACATTATATTGGAAATCATCTGTTTCAGATTTTGTCAAGGAAAGAAGCTGCAACTTAACACTAATTTTTTTCAGTACTGTCTCTTTCATAAGGATGATAGACACATAAAGCTTCTATATAGGGTCTAAAGAGTAACTTTTTATCTTAGATAAACATTAAGCTCTACAGTGAAATGGGGAAGCATCCTGCAGGTGTCTCAGATAGATGCTGATGCAGTTTGCATACGTATTTGTTATATATTACATAAGTATTTCTGGTAACCTCATCTTGAATAAAGCAAGCTTGATCAGTAGCTGTGTATTTCACTCATGTCTACGCACTCTCTAGAATTACTTGCATCCATCACTTTGCTAGTATACATCTCCAGTAGAAATTTGTTTTTTTTTGTTGGCCACTAATGTTTGCTCTTTGCACTTAATGGGTGGAGCAAGCCAGTTTTAGATGTATTATTTTAAATGGGAAAATGAGGTGAGCACTCTTGTTGCTTGCCTTTGTATAGTATGTTCTGCTAAAATAATGATACTTACCCAGCTGAATGTGCTTACATGAGGGAGGTTTGTATGATGAATCCCTGTGTGGTGTTATGGTATACTTTTAGGTAAGCCAAATCCACATACCCAAGAATTCAGCACTTACAGTATAGCATCATTTTTCTATAAGCTGGTTCTCTTGTGCTTCTTTTGCCTTAGGTGTCTTATTTCATTACTTTGGGGAGCAACAAAATTGAGAAGGCCTGAGTGTTTTTTGTGGGGACAGCAGTTAAAAAAAAATTGGTATAAGCAAGCTCATCTGGCTGTTGAAATCTCCAGTGTGATATATTGTTTTTCATGGAAAGAGATAGGTAGTTATTTTGTACCTTGTCTGACTTACACTAGACACTTAAATTTTAAATTGGATGCGGTGTACAAAATTCTTTAAAATGAAAGATGACCAGATCTTTCTGATGACAACTTAGGTTGTGTAAGTTCTGCTTGAAAGCTTTAAATCTGATGTTTCTGTATCTGCCACAATGTTGGAATGTTTCCTTCAAACATATCCTCCTGCAACCTCTCAAACTGTACTAAATTGAGTGATATTTCTTAAAGTCCGCCTATGTGCTAACAGAACTTCATTTTAAATAGAATATGGTTTTAATTTTTGATAAGCTGCTGAATTTTAAAGAGTTTTTGGGGCCACCAAATATTTTGGATCATGCAGAGAATATATATTGTACTGTAGTAATTTTGTATTTACATTTGTATGATGTGACATAATAGATGTGAATGTTAATCACTGCTTGACTATGTTAATAAAGTTGTTTAAATACAGATGTTGCATTCAAATTTTTAATGAAAGATTAAAATTTCATGTTCATTTCATTTTTTGCCTGACCAATTAATGCACTCTTCTGGTTCATACCTAGTAAGTTCTGGAGTCTGTTGAGTAAGAATTTTTATTTTATCTGAAAGAAAACTCTCTTTGGTTCAGTTTAGATGTTTCGTGCTGCTTGACGGCAGACCAATGTAGAAAGCAGAAGTTTGCATGAACTGAAATTAATGCCTGGTGGGTGGTAACTGGTAACTGCTTTACCAGGAGAAATGGTACATTTAGTGTATTTTGTTTGAAACAAATGTTCTTTGCTAAGTCTGACAGAATGGGAAAGGAAATTGGGGGGGGTGGGGACTGGTTGCTTGTGCTATCAATAATGTGAATTAAAGAAGGAGTAAACTAGAAATAAATCAGTCAAACCTTGAATCAAAACTTGCAGTGGTCTTAGTCTAGTTTTATCTAGCTTTTGTGGGACTGTGATGCTTAGAGTAAGCACTAGCATCTTGAATAAGAGAAATAAATGTTATTACTAAGTTTGTGGTCAGATTGCAGTAGTGCAAAGGATTGTGCTTTCAACATAGGGCATGCTACTTTGAAAAAAAATTACATTCTACTTGAATGAAGAAGCATTGCACTAGGAATATTGTCTAAAATAACTTATGTAAAGTGCACACAAAATACATGTTGGTAGTTTTTGGAGTCACAATGAAACATACTGCGTATATGAAGTGTTAATATTTAATGTGTATTTCTTTCAGAGGTGTTACCCTTGTTTTAAATAATTTGAGCACTACAGATCATCAGATCCTCCAAAAGAATAGTCTGAATAATTACAGATTTAAAATGAGATTCTTTACACTAATCACTTTTTGAGGAAAACAAATGCAACTATTTTGTATGTGTATTAATACATAGTAAGTGGCATATAAGGCATTACTTTTGAATTGTTTTTCATGGGTTTTCTGTGACACCAGTTCTTTCTTGCCAGACTTTCATTTGAATCATTAAAGTGAATAATGAAGTATTTATTTTGCAGCTTCAGGAATAAATTGTTTTTGTCAGTCTTAATTTATATTTAGTGTATGGAAATAAAACATGTTGAACTGTTATGCTGACATTTTTAGCCATTTTTCCTTATTGCTCAAAATGAATAGTCATAAGTTTCCTCAAATACACAGAAGAATTCAGTCTTCTCAGTATGTTTTAATTTTCCGTTTTTTCCTCTGTGCACCCCCAATGCTTAATACAAATCACAGAATAACAGAATGTTAGAGTTGGGAAGGACCTCCAAAGATCATCTTGTCCATCCCCTCTGCCAGAGTAGGATTCCATAGACCAAGTCACACATGACCATTTTGCTGTCAGTTGTGGTAAAGATAGTTTTATTGGAGAAGGATCTCAAGTCTTTTGGCATCAGAACTCAGTAGGAAACCAGACTATAACTGGAATTGTGAGTACAATTTTCTACAAACATAATAATTAATTTCCATGTGTATCTTGAACTCTTGCATACCTGTTTCCCCACTACTACCTGACAAAATGATTTTTTCCCTGCTTGTGGTTGGCTTTTGTCCTCAGCCTATTCTCCTTGCTGACCTGCGTGTAGGAAAAAGAAAAAGGCAATTGCAGAGTATCACTATATTTGCAGGTCTGAAGATGAACATTTTCTTGATAAATCTGAAGTATTCTGCACACGAACAAACATTTCCCAAATAGAATTTTGTTTCTTTGACAAAGCACTGTACACAACAAGAAGCAATATTAATTTGGCAGTCCTTTTACCTGGAGATTATTGTCAAGGAGTGTCCTTACATGTAGGGCATATTTAGTTTGCAGTTTTCTCAAGCTGTCTTTCACCTTTTCATTCATGTTGACTCCTTGACTGGAATCTGTGGCTTGCATATGTAGAAACTGAAGGGTTCTGTAATCTGAAATTGAAACGTAGTCAACAAAACCATTAAAAAAATAAAGATGGATTTGGTTTAAAACTAGCAAAGAAGCAAACTCTTTTGCAACTCGATTCTCAGGTTGTATTTTTCTTCACAGAACTGCATCTTGACACAAGGCATCTTCCAGTGTCTTCCTTTTGACTTGACCATTATCTCAAAAGGACATTTTGAGTCATCTTACATGGTGGGTTGGTTGATGTTTTGTGGGGTTTTTCTTCTCCTTAACACATTGATGGCCATTCTCTTGCATGTACATTTTTCATTCTGAAGTGTAACGCTTAAATAAACATTTTGGGAACAGGTCCAAAATAAGCCCAGATGTGTAAATATGTGCACCTTTTCCTTCTAGTTTTGGAAACACTTTGTAAGAACAGATGAATCACATAACAAAGAAAATTGAAGTAATAATTTTGATTCTTTACATACGTTAGCATAAGGGAGTATGATAGTTGTGTCACTTTCTTCAGTACTTTGCCACAGGAGAATGTAACTAATTTTAATTTTGCTTGTACTCATTCTCCTTATTGAAAGCGTAACACACTAAAACCAGGCAGAAGCTATATGAAACCTTACACCACAGCTCTCATTTGTTTGTTGCAAGCATTCACTCATACGTTTGTCCAGAAAATGGCGGTGTTTAACAAGGGGTTGTTGTGCAAATGATTGCTCAGTGTAAGAACTCAAAAGTTTAGTTTGTCTACTTAAGAACCATGAGCATCTTGTCCAGTTTTATTTCTTTTTTTAAAACCCAGACGTCAGTACGTTAACTTCAAGTTTGGCAGAAATGACAGGATGTTACTCTATGTGTGTGGAGACAGGAGGCTCTCTAAATCATTACTGATATAAATCTTCCTATCTTCATAGGCATTCTCTTGGGCAGAGGCCAGAACAGCCGCTAACCCTGCAGACAGGCACTGTCTTCTCCCCCACCCCCTTTCCTCCCCACGGTGTGAAAAGGCAGAGGATGAGAGAAGCAGCAAAAAAACCCTTGCAGATTGGAAAATAAAACTAGAACTACTTTAATAACAATAATAAAGTCAGATGAAATATATACAAATATACAGAACCCAAACTACATCACCACCGAAGCTCCAATAAGCTCCACAGCAGGCTGAATCCTCTGATACACGGGCATGCGTTCCCCCACCTCCGCACTCCGAGACGGAACGGCATTCCCCGCTTCTCTCGGCTCAGGGTCTTAAAGCCCTCCCGCAGGATCCTAGGTGTCCCTCTAAGTGCCTGATGCAGAACGATCCAGCAAGGGGACTAGCCCCCAGTTATATATTGAATATGATGTATATGGGATAGAATACTTTAGAAAGTAAAATTATTGAGCAGAAATAGTTCTGTTCTAACTCAAGCGAGGACATTCCACCCCTTGTTCCATAGCATTTACATCATGCTCATCATTAATTTACAATCCTCTTTCTACAGAAAAACTTGTTAACTTCATTCAGTTCATGAATGCAGATCTTCATCCCCACTTCTCATGGCAGTCTTCTCAGGGCAGGAAAGATATTATGAGCTCAA
>VWZX01009232.1:77816-122377 GCA_013399015.1 Galbula dea
AATATGTGAAGGGTGTGTGTCAGGAGGATGGGGTCAGGCTCTTCTCAGTGAAGCCTGGTGACAGGACAAGAGGCAATGGCTGTAAGCTGAAGCATAGGAGATTCTGTGTGAATGCACGTAGCAATTTTTTCATGGTGAGGATGCCAGAGCACTGGAAGAGACTTCCCAGAGAGGTTGTGGAGTCTCCTCTGGTGATATTCAAAACCCATCTGGATGCACTTCTGTGTAACCTGGTCTAGGGAATCCTGCTGCGGCAGTGGGGATGGACTAGATGATATTTCGAGGTCCCTTCCAACTCCTAATATTCTGTGATTCTGTGATACACTCTTTAAAAGAAATGATTGTTGAAAATCGGTTTAATTTTAGCACTTGCAAAACCAGAAGCTGAAAATATGGGAGGGTGGATGAGATGCAGAAAGCAAACTGCAGAATCAAGAATGCTTTTCTGAGAGGAGAACTCTGAGCTAAATACCTCTTTTCACATACATGGAACCCACATTATTGCAAAATGGCATAATTTAAAAAAATTAGGATTATACTGAGGAAATATAACCCCTAACTTGTATAGCCAAGAAATCACTTTAGTTCTTCATGCTATTCCTGTGAGGTTTGTTGAGGAATTGGGTTTTTTAACTCTCTCCTAAAAAAGTAGTAATCCAGAAAATTATTAGGATCCTCCATGAAAGCTGCTGAAAATATGCAATAGGAATGTTTGGTTTATTATACACGTCTCACTGTGTAGTTATTGTTATTAAAATAATCTTCTTTCTGTCCAACCCCATTACACCAAGAAAACAAAAGGATTATACTGGAACTAACAAAATTGTCTACCTAACCCAGTATCCTGTCCTTGGTAGCCGATACCTAGGGAAGATGGTAAGATTAAAGTACTTTAAATGATACTATTGTATCATCAATTGTATCAAGTATTCTCACAGGCTTCACTGACTTGAGAAATAAGGGACTTCCAGAATAGGTCATATTGTCTTTGTATTTAGTAATCCATTATGAATTTCTCTATCTAAAGAAACCTAGAAACTTCGTCCAGTTTCCCCTTCCTTCTGTCTTGACTGAATTCTTTGGTTGTGCTTTCATTAAGACATTATTTTTCATTTTAAACTCATTCCCTGTATTCTTACTCTTGAGTTCTCTATATCATATTCTTTCTCAATCATCTCTCTTCCAGCCTGAAGAATTTTGGTTTACTTTGGGGGTTGTTAGTTCCTATATCTTGGGTTCTTTTTTTGTTGCTTTTATATCAGTTTTCTGAGGGTTTGTTTGTTTTTGTTTGTTTGTAGTGTTGCATTTTTTTATTCTGCATGGGGGGTGTGGGGAGTGAGTGTTGGGGGTTTTTTTGAGTACTTTCAGTATGCATAGCATTCATGGTACAGGTGACCACATACACAGGGTAACACACTAGATGAAGTACTCTGTTCCTTTCCTAGTATGTCTAACAATTTGACTATGACTGAGGATCAATATGCCTTTAAGTACTGTGTTTAGCTGGTCTCATAACCTCAAGATCTCCTGTGAGCATAGCTCAGAGTTGGTCACCTTCTAGAACGACATTAATAAATTGGCTGGATATTGACCCAGAACATAAAATAGCTAACACAATGCATAAGATTGCCTCCCTGTCAGTCCTCCATATGCTTCTTTATACTGAATTTTAAATTCAAATGCAATATCTGGAGCACAGATATCTTTTAATATCTTGTGCTGAGTATTATGCAAGAAGTATGACTGAAAAACTGTACAAAAACCAAGTGGATATTGCCATGGCACTGGCATAGTTCAGGGACTGATTCTTCAGGCATGCTCACTGTGTAATATCCAGCAGCACGTAAAGCAAGGTAAACAGTAATCTAGGATTTTCTTATCTAGGCCAGTCTCCAAAGAAGAAGCCGGCATTATAGGACTGTCCTTAGTAAGGATTTTTCACTGTGTGCTACTTTAAAAGGTGACAAGATTGATATGCAGCACGTAGGATGGTAAAGTTTAAGAATGGCTATTTGTTGCTGGTAGAGCTTACTTTATGATAGTGTATGGAGTTGAAGACAAAGTTCACTCATGATAGATTAATTCTACTGTGAGGAATTCCAGCATGCCTTAAGAACTTACCTGTTGTTGATCCTGATCATCGTCCCTATCAAAGTAGTTTTCTATGTAACCGTACTTGTGTTGCAAGATACCTTAAAGTACAGGTTTAAGGTTTTTCATTTCGCTCAAATTTTTGGGGAAAGCTGTTGTTGAAAACCTGAGAATGGGTTTTGATATTTGTGTGATCATAGGTTGCTGCAACACTGCAGCTGCTGGTTGACATCTAGATGTACTAAGTAGGTAAGGGATATATAGCTTTCAAAAAAAAAAAAAAAAAAAGCAGCTCTATATCTAGCTTTGGAAATGCAGAAGATGGGAAATTTTCTATGAAATTTAGATGTGAAACTGACTCTTCTTCCATCATAGAAGAGTATCTATCCCTGTGAAAGGTATTTTTCTATCTTCTATGGAATAAAAACACCCAGCTCTGATGATGCAGCTTTTACATCACTGTTTGCCCTGGTGTGCATCCTTTCAGATAGCAACGCACGCTGCAAAATGTACTATGTTGACTTCTTTCCTTAGATCATAATGCAGACTGCTACTTATATCAAGTAAACAGATACATAAAGTACTTATTCTTAGATACAGACCTATAGCATGTTGTTACTGTTTAGAATTACAGTATACATGCTAACTACTACTATCAAAATCCAGATCTAACACTCTTGGGACTTTTAAAGAAATTTTGACTATGAAAGGGGTCCAGAAGTTTTCTCTGTCTTGGCATCAGCAACTTAGCAAGCTTTGCATATACTGAAACTTTGGGAGAACATTGCTAGGAAGAAAGGAACTCCTAAACTTACCAAGGAACTATAAGAAGTGATGGACTAAAGCTCCAGTGAGTTACCAGTGACTATAATACCAGTTCAGAGTTATATTACGTATCTTCCATTAAAGTATCTTTGGTAAAGGTAGTTGAAATTTT
Source organism: Galbula dea (assembly GCA_013399015.1). Taxonomy (NCBI): domain Eukaryota; kingdom Metazoa; phylum Chordata; class Aves; order Piciformes; family Galbulidae; genus Galbula; species Galbula dea. The sequence goes on from VWZX01009232.1 coordinate 80,845, forward strand.
GAAATGCAGAATGAATCACACTGTCTTATACTGATATGAATAATACAGATTTGGCTGTCTTGTTTGTCCTAACTGGTATATTTTTGCCTAATGGAACTCCATAGCTCTGTAAACTTCTTGCTACGTTTTCTCTAACCATTTGGCTTTCATGGAAGTCTTTAACCAGCATCAATTCCATTTAAGTTGGTGAATTCATCAAGTTCTTAGGGATGACACAGATGTTCTACTTTGTACCTTACCTAGTAACTTATAGGCCAAAGGACTTCAGTATTAAGGTGGAAGCAGGTGAGATTTTTCAAGAGAACTGGTAGTTTCCATGAAAGGTGTGGGAAGACCTTGAACACCCTACATATCTTGATGGCATCAAAGTACATTACGCGTCAGTATTAACTAGAGCCTTATATCGTTGTGGGTCTGATGTGCCAGGCCACCGAATCCACACAGTCCAATAGACACAATTGTCCCTCTCTTCTACGTGGCTAGAGGCAGGGCCTCCCTAGTTCTGGTCATGGTACTCACTGCTGTTTTCTTGTACATATGACCTGGGGGTCCCTTCACGAGTATCAGCCATGCCATCATCATTCCTGTATCATCTGGAATCTTGCCCATGAGAGACTGGAGCAGCATTTAACCTTGTAACATTCCTCGTGGTAGTTGTTGCTCTTTTCAGTTCATGTACCCTTGCAGCTAAGGCAGAGGTGGGTTTTCCATCCCACTTTCTCATGTCTTCTCCATGCTCCTGGAGGTAAAACCACAAATTGGCACGTGGTGTGTACCCTTTCTCCTTGGCTGGGGAACACCTGCTTCTGATGGCAGAGACTCTCCTTTGTCTTGGTGAGGTGTGGAGGATTCCCTCCGCAATCTCCTCTCTTAGCTTCTCTTCTAGTTCAGCCAGTCTTGCTTCCACAGATGAAACATGGGCTCGTAATGGAGCAGTGACAGTGTCCTCATAAATCTGGAGTTTACTGACCAGCGTTCCCGCCTTGTCCTCTCCCTCTCTCCATTGCAATGTTGCCAGGTAGTGAGAGTACGTGTCTGGCCTGAGCCGTATGAATTTTAACCACATCTGGGATGTGCACTGGACACCGTCTGGCCTTTTAGGAAATCTCTCGTCCTCCAAAAAGATTACCTCCAATACAGCTAATTCCCTTAGGCACTGGATACCTTGTTCCATGGTGTTCCATGGTCCTTGTTGTACATGGAGGTCCTCCCTACAAAGGTATCTCTCCCTCACGCTTAATAACAGTCGCCGCCAGAGGCTGAGATTTTCCTGCATCCTTCCAATCCCTTGATCAATGACCACATCTTGAGACAGGGATCCCAGCCGCCTTGCTTCACTCCCATCTAGAATTGTATCGTCGGCTGCGGCATCCCAGATTCGAAGCAGCCAGGTCAGGATGGACTCATTTGCCTGTGGCGTGAACTCTCTACGGAGCTCACGCAACTCACTCAGGGGTAGGGACCGAGTGATTATTTCTGGCTCCGTTTCCTCCACTGAATGTGAAGGTCCTGGCTCTTCCTGGTCATTCACTATACGAACTGATTTTGTCTTTGATTTTCTCTTCTGAATAGGGGCAACTTCTATTGGTTTCTGTTGTCCTTTTGGCTCCTCCACGGTTTGTGTAGGCACAGTGCTAGCTGATGTAGTCCTTAGTCCCTCTGGCTCAGCTGTGGTTTGGGTGGACCTGGTGCTTGTGGATTTGCTCCTTTCCTCCTCCTGGCGATGCTGTACAATACCAAGCAGTGTCCGGTAGGCAGTGGCCAGGGCCCAGCAGGTTGCTGCGAGCTGCGCATCTTTGGGGCTGCCGCAGCATTTTCCTTGCACATAGCTGGTTATTCTAACAGGGTCCTGCAGCTCTTCAGGGGTGAATTTCCAGGTTACCTGGGGACAGAAACTCTCCAAATACTGGCCCATGTCCTTCCATTTCCCATGCCATTCCGCATTATCCACTCCTAGGACGGGCCTCCAAATGGCCTCCCTAAAAGGCCCTGTTTTGACCCTAAGCATGGTGTACAGTACAGAGGAGACAAAGCAACATTAACAACAACATTATGCCATCCTTAACATCCAGAGGGAATTCAATATTCTCAAAAACTGTTCTAACAGGTCTGAAGGGGAAGGAGGTGAAAGGGTTGAAATGACTATCCCCTCCGGTTCTGCCCCCCCCAAGCTGGGTGCTATTCTTAATGAGGTCCCACAGGTGATGACCCAAACCAGGAGAGGCATACAAGACCGAATATGCATTCACCACGAAACCCACTGCCTTTGATGTTATGGCCACATACACATAATATAGAGACAAGGCAATTTTGATTCCTCTCCCTGGTCTTAAAACAAGCTTCAAACAAGGCAGATAGTACCCCATATAAGGAAATATAAACAGGCTTATATACGGTATCCACAGGAATATATCAAACAACATGGTAATCGGATCTGGGTGCACAAATAGTTAAAATTAAATTGTAATTTGGATTTCTCTCTCGTTCCCCACGTTGGGCGCCAAAAAATGTGCTAGTTTAAAAGGTTAGGAACTAGCAGATCCACAATAGAATCTCAATACTATAGGGATGACAAGTCAAAATTACAGTTTAGTAAAAGATAAGAAAATAAATAATGCAATGAGTACAGCAAAGCTTAGTTTAAAACAGGACTAGCAACCCAGTTCCCTGGGGCACAGGGGGTAATGGTGCTACAAGCCCCTATGCCCAAGCTTCACATGCTTCCCCTCCCCCTGAGTCCCAAACAAAAGGAACCTGTCTGTTCTGCAGATGAAAAGTCACAGTCTAGTTGAAGAGTAGGGGTCGAGAAGGAAGCTTGGGTAAAGGTAGGTCTCTGGAGAAAAATTCCTGCGGCTGGAGAGGGTCCTGGGGCACAAAGGGATCTCGGCAAGAGCTCCTGCAGCATCTCGGTCCTCTTCCTCTGGCTCGGAGAGTGTTGTCTGCAGTTCCCCAAAGCCCCAGATTATACACCCCTCTCACAGCTTTGGCAGGAAAACCCAGCCCCTCGTAGAACCAGTTCTTCAGGCTGGGTGTTAATGACTCTCTGGAGGGGAGGTATCACACCTCTCATCGCACACAATAGCTGAGTCTCTGGAAAGGCTGACATCCCCTTGCAAAACCGGTTCCTCAGACTGGGTGCAAATGACTCTCCAGAGGGGAGGCATTCACACCTCTTATCGCACAAACCTCTTCAATACCCAACCTGTAGCCCGAGGGGTGTAAGGCTGACTTAGATTGGTATAGAATACACAGCTAAAACCAGGACAACCATGCACAGACTGATGGCTTCTTACCTCTTGTGTCTTGGATAAAGCTTTGTGCTGATAGCATTTGCATAAAGCCCTTACCATGTGTTTGTGTACAACAGTGAGCTGCACCCCTTACATCACTGGTTAGACCTGGCCTTTTTAGATGATAATTAAAACCTAATTGGTGTCTTGGGCAATGAATCATCTCATTAGGTAGTAGGGGTCCTAGAAAGAACCTAGTGGTGCTGACTTTGCCATGAAGAATATATTAAGATACTGTTACTGAAAAGCAGCACTCCAGATACAGATTGGACACAGATGGCACTTGGGTGGCTCTGTGGTCTGGTTCAGCAATCAGCATCACCTCCACTGGCTAATAATCTACATCAAGTAAATGAAGGGTCTGAAAACAGAACTGACACTAAAGAAGATGAAGGTTTGAAGTTAACAGGGACATCAACAGTTGGAATATGATCTCCTAACTCTTCGGCTTTAGATGAAGAGCATTATTTTTAGGGGTATGCCACTGGAACTGTAAAGACCTGTGAGAGGAGGTGGTTGGGATGGTAAGCTACACTTTTATCAGCAAAGTTCCCAGCAGCACCAGTCATTGCCTGCTTTGATGGATCTTATCCTACTTGGCTGGATCAATGCTTGGTTGTGAAGCCACTTCAGACACCATGACTCTCTTCCCCTCCATGCACTGCAGCACCCTAGTATAGCCATTCCCTAGAGATTACTGAACACGTTTGAGGCGGTTTTACTCGAGACTTCTGAGCCTGCCCTTCGCAGCAGGCACAAACTACACCTCGGAGTTTCCGCGCTCACGAGATGGCACCCCGCCATCCGACCTGGGACGAAGCTGCAAGGCTGTGTCCCTGCTCTGCTGGGAGCGCCGTGCGATGTCCTGCCCACCGGAGGCGGGGGCGGCTCTGCTCCCGCTCGGCAAAGAGGGGAAGCAGGCGGCTGCTGGAAACCGTCCCCCGCAACAGACCCCACACCCCACCGCCCCAAAGGCGACAGCAGAATGCCCGCTCCGCGCATGCCTCTCCCAGGCACGCTGTGCGCCTGCGCGGCCAGCCCGGTGGCAGGCTGTGAATGCCCGCATGCGCGGGGCGGGGCACCTGCAGAACTGTGGCGAAGGAGGCGGTTTAGCTGTAACGGGAAGGGCGGTGCGCCGCGGCGGCGCCCGTTTCTTTCGTCGCGTCTCGGCGGCTGAGGCGGCCGGGGCCGGGCTCACCGGTGGCCGGGGCGGCGGCGAGGTGGTGATGGCGTACTTCGTGGAGAGTTTCTGGGTAGGGAACGGCTGCGGGACTGTTCCGCCGCGCCGCGGGTGGAACAAGCAGAGCAAGGCACAGCACGGTGTAGCCGGCGTCCCCTCTGCGAGATCAGTCTCGGCTCTCACGCCACTCCCGGGACTGGGCCAGGGCCTTGCCGCGGGGTGCGCGACTGGGGGCGGTCGTCACCCTCTGTGCCCGCTGCGGCTCGCTTCGGCCCGGCTGGGCCGTGCAGGAAGCGGCGTACCTGCCCACGCCACAGCTGGCGTCGCCCGAGCAGCCCGCTGCGGGGCGAGGGGACAACCACGTCCGGCCCCTGCCGGCCCTCCGCCCCGCGCTGTACTCGAGAGCTGGCAGGGGAGAGGGATTGCCGCTCGGCGTGGGGGCGCCAGCAGGAGACCCGGTGCTTGGGGGTCTCTCTTTCGCAGTCACCGTGGTGCGTGGATATGGCCTGGGCTCTGGTCCGAGGCAGTTGCTCGGGGAAATAGCACCGACTGTAACAACTTAACAGTTGTATCACGCAAACGCGAAGCTGCGCCTAGGAGCTTTGTGCTTTTGTATCGGTAACTTGTCTCCGTCTGCATGTCAGAACGTACAGCCGGAACAGTAACCAGCTAGGGAAACAACAGGCTTCCCAGTCTGCTTTAGGAACACAACGTATCAGTTGTCTCTGCGCAGATACGTATGTTTTTAAATAGGTAGTTACATATAGAGAAGAAAATGAAAATCTGGATTTCGGTTATTATTGTTCCTCGCACAAAACGAAACTTGTTTTCGTTGTGACCATAGCTGATCTGGAACACTAAAGCAAGTGTTCTTGTAATCATCTGGCTGGTTACAATGGTTGTGACTTCGTTACATGTTTAATTTTTAATACATCTCTTCTACGTAATAAGGAGAACACAGAAATGTTTGTAGAGACTGAAACATTTAAAAAAGAAGAAAGAGAGAGGAAAAATATTTCAAGTATCTTCTTTTTCTTTGTAATCAACAGTTTTCCTTAATGTTTAGGGAAACCTAATTTCACAAATACAGTATGCTATTCTTGAATATAAAGTGTATCCCAAGCCAGGTTTCATGTTTTGTTTGTGTCATTGTGTTTAATTTTGACTCTTTTAAGTGTTCCTTTTAACAAAACGTTGAAATGTAACAAAACAGGAGATTAGATTTGCTCTTTTGGCAAACAAATCTGCTTAATTTGAAGCTTCAGTGTGGGAGATCAGTATAATACAAGGAAAATTTTGTCTTTCCTGAAAAGAAGATTTAAATTAACATATGAGGTCACATTTCATTGGAAAAGTTACTATCCTCTCCTAAGGTTAAACAAAATAGAAGTTTATTCACTGTCTCAGCTGAAATCAAACACTCTTCTCTTTGACTGTGTTAGGTACTGTGGTACGTTCATTTAACAATTTATCTGATGAGTTTTATTTTATGAGTCAGCCAATAATATTAACTCAGTGAAGACAGTGGACCATTCCTATACATTCTGTTTACCTGTACGTCTTCACAAATGCTACCATCAACTATGAGGTAGTAGACATCTACCAAAACTTTCAGTTCTTTCTTTTTGCTCTGCAAAGACTCTGCCTTACAGCTCTGTTGGCAAAACTCCTAGTGTGGGGCAGTAATGAGCACCAGGAGAAGCAGGTTTTCTTCTGTTGGTGCAGGTTTTCCTCCTGCCTCCAAAAATTACTCAAAATAGGACAAGAAGTGCATTCTTCTTGCTTATCTTCAAGTGATGACAAAGACATTAGATAGAGCCTTGAACTTGCAAAACTGTGACTGAGAAATATTTGTAATACCATGGACAGGGTTTTGGTTTTTTTACAAGTAAAATAAAAATTAGTAAGGACTGCTTCTTTCTTTGCTGTTGTGGGTGAATATCTTTCAAGATTACCTGTAATATCTAAATATGCCAGATTTTTAAGGTCTGTATATCCTCAAAACCAAGCATATAAATTACAGGCTTATGCATTTTGAATCATTGGACTTAATGCATTTCCACTAACTTTTCAGAAATCCATGAGGTGAAAGAAAGGTGGTATTGTGTGGAACTTGCGAAGAATTGTCTTCTATTTCTTTCTTTTGCCTTGCTTTTCTAGGTAACACCATGCAAAAATTCCACAGGTTTTTGTCACCTGTGGAATGAGGTAATTATAGTTTTAAAGAACTGATATGAAAATTAGAGCATAATAAATTTAGTTGATGTACATGCTGTCGTCAATTTGCAGCTTAAATTATACATTAGAAATTGAAGCCCGGATCTTCAGCTATAGGATTCATAGAATGGCCCAGGTTGGAAGGGCCCTTAAAGATCATGTATCACCAACCCCTCTGCCATGGATAGGGATGTCACCCACTAAAACAGGCTGCCCAGGGCCTTGAACACAGCTAGGGATGCTCTGCCCTGAGCTGGAAATTTGCTAGAACTGATAGCAAAAGACATCAGAAAGTTGAGGGACTTAACTGATTTCTTCAGAAAAGAGTAGTTTTGTATTTGTGAATGTGCATCAGTTTCTTACATGCTACTTACCTTGCTGACTTTGAAGAACTTCTTAAAAGTGCTTGCAAGGCAAATTTTAGCTTCTTTATTGTTATGGTCTTGAAGCTTATCATGATGAAATTGCCATGTACTGCTTTTAAAAGTGCTTGAATAGTTGCAATTTTTTGTTGTTGTTGATGTTTTTTCTTAGAGAAAGTAAGAAAATGGATATTTTATGGACTTGTCAGCTGTTGACTGCTTCTAAGAGGTCACTGAGAGATAAACAAGTCTGCATAGGTTTCAGTCTGTGTATAGTTAAGTACAGAGGGTTGTACAGTCACTCAGAAAAAGTAGGGGTCTGCTAATAGAGCAGAGCACTCTAACTAGAACAGCAGTTTTCAAAGTCAGTTGGGTTCAGTTTTTTATGGTATCAGAAATTATGAACTTAGTAATAAAGGCTATAAAAGGGTTTGATTCTTATGATTGAGTTTTAGGCATTCAGGTCATGTGGCCAAACATTCCCAACTCCTAATTAGGATGTTGTCATAAAATATTGATTGCTTGCTACTATGTATGTGCTACATCAAAACAATGATGTAACTTAAAGGGAACACTTTCGTAAGTTACTTCCATTATATATAGCTAGGTCACCACTCTGAATGCACTCATACTGGTATATTAGAATAAAAAAGTATGTTCATTATCATTTACTTGCTGTTTTCTTAACTGCTTAACAAGTGTTGCATAGGCTTTGACATTGTACTTTAACTGGTGCAGGTGATACTTGTGTTAATTATAAGTCTATTAATCTGTCAAGTTAAAAATAAGCCACTCCTAAGCCAGTCAGTGTTTATTAATTGTTGTAAATTAATTTCATTAAAATATTTGAAGTTCTATGCATAGCTGAAACTAGTCTCTGAGTAATACAATGCTTGGTAACTCTGCAATTTCTGAAATATAAAAATACATCTTTAAATTGGCTTTGACTTCCTTATGTTTTATCTTTTTAATCATTTGTGTTACCTGTAGCTTTTGAGAATGGCTGTGAGATTCCTTTATTTTCAAGAGGTTTTGTAAAAGATAAGGGCTGGCAGTTAATCCAAGGTCAATAATTTTAGCTTTAAGAAGAGGCTTTCTCTAGTAAGTGTGAGAAGTATTGTCTTATGCAATATGAGTAACACTGAGACTTGTCACGCTTCCATCTGAGAGTTCCGTTTATATGTTTAAACAGTGCTACTCTTCTACTTGGTGTACAGTCGGATGCTCAGTTTTGGGAAGGCTGTTGCGCAATATTTGCTTTGTCTCCTCCCTCTGCACTTGTGCATCTAGCATGAGTTGGCAACTTTCTATCTTTTTGTTAAAATAGTATTTTTAATTATTAAGATCTAGAGGAGAATCTGTCCTTCATGTGCATAGAGCTTCTCTGAAGCTGATCTTTTATTCGTTAAAGCTGGAAGAAGGAAATTCAATTTGCTGGATTGCTTTTGTGTTCAGACTTCTCAAAACTTTTAGAACTGAGGAGTGTTGCTTGTATAAACACCAGATGACTGTTTTGATGCTCTCAATTTTCTATACCTGTTTCAGACACTGAGAAGTTGAAATGTAGCAATAGCAAGCTTTCAAAAATGCAACACTATAATATTAATCACAGGAGTACGTTCAAGTATACAGGGCCCCTTAAAGTAAATAATTGCCTAGGTAGAAAGGATGAAACACACATTACTTAGTTGAAACTGCAACAAGGAGTAACAGTTTAGAGAATACAATGCCAGTGTTTTTCAGAGCATTTATAATGAATTTATTTACCTCTGGAGTTAGGAGAATTTCTGTTGCTTTATTAAGTGTTACTCCTTCATGAGTGAGTGAAAAGAAGTCAACAGTAAAAAAGGAACAAACCATCATGAGTAATGTACGTCTTTCTAAGTTTGTGGGTAAAGAAGAGATTGGCTATGGTTAATAGTTGGAACTTTCATTTCTGTTATACTGTTGCACTAAAATTTGTACATTAATTGTTAAGATATTCTATCTTTTAAGCTGCATAAATCAAATCTTATAATTGCTGAACATTTGCACCTAGTTACAGCAAATATTGAACTGCATCTATATGAGGGAGCTGTGCTTCCTCAGTCCCCATTAATGGATTGCCTACAGTTGTTATTTGGCATATCTGTGCAACTCTGGAATTTTCTTGCCACAAAATTATTTTCTTTTAACCAAAAAGACTTGAATGGCAATTTGATTTACCTGTATTGGGATTTTTGCATGCATGATCTGTTGATCAGAGGTGTGGGTTTTCCATACTTGTATCTGACAGAGGACCATAGGCAGTAATTTAAGTGTGAAACTAGCTGTAAGACAGCTTCTCTGAACCTGACTAAAGCAAGAGACAAAGGATACAATTTTTTCTATTCTAAACTCCAAAACTGAAGTAATTCTCTTTCGCACATGGATTCTTCTTTAGGCTTTTTTGACTTAGCATTTATCTAACAAGGCGAGGGGAGTGATGTTGGTCATATTTCATTGATACGTTTGCCAAAGCAACTTCATTTGGAGAGTACCCAGTTTTCTTTTTATGACAATTTGAAGTAAATTAGGGACCTAAACTTTTTTTCTGGTTAAAAAGAAAGCCTATAATTAAGTTGGGAGTACCATTTCCAAATACTGCAATTTGAATGTTTATCTGCCAGTTTCCTGGAAAATAAGCTGTGGGTTTGGTAGGCTTTTTCAAAAAGAGGATTAGGCAGGTTGTGGCTTAAATTGTTTATTAAAAAAAAGTACTGTTTTGTCAGTCTATTCCATTTCTTTGTGATGTAGTGATGTGGTCATGCTTTAGGGTTGAAGAAATGATCATGCATGCTTAACCCGCTGCTAATGCATGTTCTAAAAGCATAGTTTGAAATGACAGTATTTCACTTATTGTCAAATAGTTTTTCACTTGCTGAACTTAAAAAAAATTCAAACTTCTAAAGTTTGTCCGAAGTGTGTTGAAGAACTGCATGTGATTTTTCATTTAAGACTGCATGCTTAGTTTTGCTCTGAAAACAGTATTTGCAGCCATCCTTTTCTTGCTTCTAGTTAAACGAGTAGTGTGTATCTGACTAGTCATGAGAACTTTAGAATCACCTCAATGGACTGGGTAAAAAGACAGTGCTATAATAAATACTATTATCTTTTTATGCTAATAGGTGTTAATATTGAACAGGTTTAGTCTAAAAATTGGCAGAGGTTGCACTCATGCAATTTGATCAAGAATGTAGAAATAAATACTGCTGCAAATTGCCTAGAAATTTCTGGCTGCTTTACCAAATCATCTTTATAAGCAACAAACAAACTTAAAACTGTTCAGTCTATTGGTAGTTCAGTGAAACAGAGTTCCTGTAATCTGTTTCCTGTTACGCACAAGTAATGGAAATGCTGAATTCTGACTTCACATTTGCTGACAGTGTTACTTTCATTTCCATGAGAAAATCGTTGCAGTTAGTTCTTGATGAAGGGAAGTGGAAGGACTGTTTGTCCTTGCTTTCCGTGACTTTATTTGTTTTCTATGCATTGTTGGTCAGTAATACTTCATTGTAGGCTTATTTAAGTGAACTGTTTATTTGTATTTGAAGTCGTGTTTCCTCTTACGGCTTGCTGTCAGGGACATCTATACTATACACACAAAAGAGCTCTCATGTCAGTGTAAAATAGGAGACCTCAGTAAGAACACAGCCTTCTGAAGTGAGAGTTTTGTTAGCTCTAGGGAAGGAGAAAACTGCTAATGAACTTCAAAGTAATTATATGAAGCCTATATGGAAAGGGGGCTACTTACATTTTGTAAGTACAGTTGTACAGTTTTTACCCTTGTTTTCTGTTGAATAGTGACAGGACCGTCCACAACAGATGGTGTTCTACCTGCAAAATGACATTCAGAATAGTCTTTTAAACTGATCTGGAGGTCTGTTGCATAGGACTTGCTGTTCTATCTGACAAGAGAGGTTCCTCTTTCTCCAAGATGCAACTTCTAGAAGAATCGGCGTCTGACTTTTCTGTCTGTCACAGAAGTGCATGATAACTGCTTCTGAATAGGAGTGAAAGGTTTCATCGGTTCCTTCTGTTATGTGCTGCATTTCTTTAGTTTTAAGTAGGCTGGTAATGAGCTTTTAGTTATCCCAGTTATTAGTGCTGCCACCTGAAAGGTGCAGGTAACAACACTTAATAAAGAAAAATTGGGAAAACACAGAATTTATGTATACTGAATTTTATACAGTGTGTGGGGAGGGAAAAACAACCAAAACACAAATAAACATGTGTGTGTAAGGAGGATACATACTTGGTTTTTGTAAATTGAATTACTTTTTCTCTTAGCCACAGCATATATCTGTCTTTATCCTAAACACAGACCCTTAACTCAGATGCTTATTGTATAAATTGAAGTAATCTTCATGAAGATAGCTGCTGAATAAAGTTGTAGATAGCAGAAAAAGTCTGCTTTCTGCACTTTTCTGCACCATACTTATTTTGACATAGGCACCCATATGTCTTCAAATACGAGTAGAACATAATGTAGTTTATAGAATTGTCATCAAGTTAATCATCTGAACTCTTTATTGTGTAAATTATCAGTTTTGAAGTCTGGATGTTTTTCCCTGTAGGTGTAGCCTGCTGTTGGTAAGATAGGCTACACTTGGCATTATATTCAGAAGCGAAAATGTGTCTTGCCAAGTTTAAACCGCATAGACTCTCCAATCTAGGAGCCTGCTTTGGACTTAGTGCTTTATTTAAACCTTATTATACATTTCATATAGCCTCTAATGATAAGGTATAAATAATGTGGCTTTTAAGGGACTTTTTTTTAATTGGGGAAAGTATCTGTTTCTTTATTGTGTTTTCTGTTATTTAATGTGAAGTCAGGAACAAGAGTACGATGGACTAGTAAACTTCATTTAAGTGTAAAACTTAGTTCCTTTTGCAGTAACTTTCAGTTACAGTTAGAGAAAAAGATGATGATGGGAATTGGTTGTTCTGGCTCATTCCATTCTCTGCTCATTTTTTTTTTTTGCAAAAAAATTGTTTGCGATGTCACATTTCTGACTGATTATTTGCCATCAGGAAGACTGCAGCAAGAGGCTGGGTCATGGCTATGCTACTCTTCCTGTATTTCTAAAGTCGCAGGAAATTTATGGAGCTCTAGTATACAAAAGTTCCCATTAAAGCTCCTGTTACAAAAAGTGCAGAAGCAGTCTGTGTTTAGCACGTTTTGATCAATGTGTTGGTTTAGCTAGAAGAAAGGGAGAGAACAACTCATGAAGGAGAATTTTACTAGTTTTTCTGGAAGAAATGCTTTGGAGATAAGCATTAAAAAAAACTTGTGTACAGTAACAACTTTGGAGTAGTTAAGAATTTTATTTTGTATTCAAATTGAAAAATATTAATGAGGTCTTAATTATAGAGTTAGTCTGGTTTTATTTTTTTTGCAATGTAGGGGCATTCAGGGTTTGTGTTGAGTAACTGCAGTAACTTAAGCTACCTATTAGTGCAGCAGTAGTCAAAATTGTTATAGGCTTCAAGCTACAAGGAAAAGTTGTTAGATAGGAATGAAATTGTTTAGGCTGGTAGCTGAAAGTTGTAAACAAACATTAAAAAGAAATTACATTTCCTACTAATTGGCATTTTGCCTTTTAGATAGTCCTTCTAGAGTTTGCTGTATTTTCATGTACACAGTTTCGTTCTTGTACTTTTTATGGACCTTTCTGTAACTGCACTTATGCTAAACTGATCTGTATTTTGATGAAATTTTCCAGGTTAAAACACTGCAACCTTAGGTACTATGTTTTTGGTTTTTTTTTTTTTCCCCCAATGTTTTTTCTTTCTATTCACTTGGGTTTGCTTTCCTTGATGCTTGGGAGAAGTAAAGCAAATAATCCTGGCTAGTAATCGCAGTCAGTTGTCTGCTATTTGTAGATGTATATGTCTATGTGTGGTTTCCTTTAAAGCAACATGCTATATTATATACTGCAGAGAGCCTACTATCATGTCTGATGTAAAGTTCTTCCATCCATCTATGGCTACTTCCACAGACTTAGCTGGCAAATCCCTTGCCTGCTTTCTCCTCCATGCTCCCACCTTTTCTGATGAGCACTGCAGCTCCCCATATCCCCATAGTGATCTGATCACTGATCTTTGTTTTTATTTGCACCTTTATTTTTCAGCTGTATTATTTCCCTGATCAGATGTGCCTTGTGACTGCACATACAAATTTTTCCAGAATAGAAAGCACAGAAATGTTTGGAGGGGTCTGTGGCCAAATCCTCAGGCTCTTCTAGCTGGAGATGTAGAGCTGCCATTGGGAAAAATCCAGGATTTTAAGAAGGGTGTGAAGGTCCTTGAATATATCCAGAGTAGGGCAGCAAAGCTGGTGTGAGGGCTGGAAAGAGTGTCTTGTGATCAGTGGTTAAGGGCTCTGTGTTTGTCTAGTTTGGAAAAAAAAAAAAGAGGCTGAGGAGCAATCTTGTTGCTCTCTGCTGCTTCTTGAGGAGGGCAAGTAAAGAGAGAGGTGCTGGTCTCTTCTCCCTGGGATCCAGTGGTAAGACACGTGTCATGTGGGAATGGTTCAAACCTGCACCAAGGGAGCTTTAGATCAGACATTTGGAAGCATTTCTTTACCGAAAAAGGTGGTCAAACTCTGGAATAGGCTTCCTAAAGTGGTGGTCAATACCCAAAGCCTGTCAGTGTTTGAGGCACTTGAACAATGCTCTTAACATGTGTTAATTTCTGGTCAGCCCTGAATTGGTCAGATAGTTCGACTACATGGTGGTTGTAGGTGCCTTCCAACTGAAATTATACTATGCTATCTTTCCCTTCCACTCTGAACATACGTGCTGTTTTCCTGAGGTCATGCTTCTGTGGCTTTTGCAGCAGCATCATTAATGAGCTGAAGCTTTTGGAAGGGAGGAGGGGAATGGGTAGTTTGGCAGGAAAACTTTCATAGTAGCAGTGCTATTATGAAGTGCCTTGCCTCGCCTTACTTTCATTTCTATTGTTGCTTTCTTCTGTCCAGAAAAAGTTCACTGTAGTGCCAGAGGTGATAAGCTGGCTAGTTTTATTAATTAGTATTTAGGATAGTGTCTTGGTTTTAATGGTGAGGTATGCTTTACTCACTGGAAAATATTTTAAGTTTAGTTATAAAACTTAGTTGTCAGAGGGAAGCTACTTGTGAGGAGGAAGAGATTAGTGATTTCAGGTTTTTTTAACTGATTTTTAAAAAAGCAGAGGAACATACATGAAATGTGAAGAACTGGAGAAGCAGGATATACAGTGAACCCAAAGTGAACTTTAGTTCATGGAAAATAATGAACCATGTGACAGAATGAAGAGAGAGTACAATATTAAGTATGTGTTTAATAAGATGGGAAGTGAAGGAATGCAAAGCCTGTAGAGATCTAGAAAAAGAAATGTCTTTGAGTGTTGCCTAGAATTTTGTAATAAGAGTTGTCATTATAAGGGAAGTTGTAGCTGCTTAGATGATTTTAGTTTGTTCTACATATAGGAGATTGAAGGGAACTAATAGCAGTTTGTAAAAAGCTGAAGCATTAGAAACTGTTCTCTTGGTGGAACTTGATCAGTTATTAAAATGCACAGGTTCTATACTTTGTCATTGCTTTAGCACGTTGTGTCTCATAGTTCTGCTTTTTATTAAACTTTAGGGGGAAAGGAACAATGGTTTTGATGTCCTTTATCATAACATGAAACATGGACACTTGTCAACAAAAGACTTAGCAGACTTTATAAGAGAAAGGTAAGTATTCATCCTTGTTAATCATGGCTCTTTTCGTATACTGTTCATGTTATTTATTTAAGTTTATCAGTATATTTAACAGTAACATGGAAGATTTGTAAAAATCAGTTAACATTTAAAAATATCTCTTCTATCCTACAGGAATATCTAGGTTTATTCTATGCTCTTAGAATGAATTGTAACTCTTGAGCATCAACTAATACTTCTAACTTTTCAGGTTTGAATAAAAAAGAGTGAAAATCTAGAGGTGTCATATTTAGTGTCCAGCAGTTAATTTAAATTAATCCAAATTTTTCACCATTTGCAAGAAAAACAGTAATTTCAAGTAGCAAAAATTCTCAGTCTTACAAAGTTTTTGACATTAGGGTGTTAGCAACTGCTAGTATGGTTCTTAAACCCTATAGTTGCAGATTATGATGTTGAGAAACCAGATTTATTAGAGAAAAGGGGATGATATGTAGGGACAAGAAAATAATACTCAGAAAATAACACAGGGTCTTCTGTATGGGATGGAAGAGACAGAACTGGAATTTGTGGATGGGACAACTTCCAAAACAGATGACCTAGTGCTGTTTTTAGTCGTTCCTTGTGAAAGAAGACTGCATTGAACATAAAAATTTCTGTTCTGGACAAAATTAATTGTATGTCTGCTGCAGAGTTTTTTCTTAATTCAGGTACTGACACGAGATGACATATGGAAAAAGCTTAAGAGTGACTATGTCTAATGACATAGACAGTGGGATTGAGTGCACCCTCAGCAAGTTTGCAGATGACACAAAGCTGAGTGGTGCAGCTGATACACCAGGAGGAGGGGATGCCATCCAGAGGGACTCGACTACCTTGAAAAGTGGGACTGTGAGAACCGTATGAGGTTCAACAGGTCCAAGTGTAAGGTCCTGCACTTGGGATGGGGCAGTCCTGGGCATGAGTACAGTATAGGAGATGAATTCATTGAGAGCAGCCCTGCTGAGAAGGACTTGGGGGTCATGATAGATGAAAAGCCAGCAATGTGCACTTCCTGCCCAGAAATCCAACCGTATCCTGGGCTGCATCAGGAGAGGCATAACTAGCAGGTCAAGGGAGGTGATTCTGCCCCTCTGCTCTGCCTATGAGGCCCCACCTGGAGTACTGCATCCAGTTCTGGAGTCCTCAGCATAAGCAGGATGCGGACCTTTTAGAGTGAGTCCAGAGGAGGGCTGTGAAGATGATCAGAGGGCTGGAGCACCCCCACTATGAGGGCAGGCTGAGAGAGTTGGGATTGTTCAGCTTGGAGAAGAAAAGGCTTTGTTGGGACCTTATAGCAGCCTTCCACTACCTAAAGGAGGCCTATAGATGCAGGTGGGAGACTCTTTACCCAGTTAGAAAGCAATAGGACAAGGGGGAATGGTTTCAGACTGAAAGAGGGAAGATTTAGATTAGATCTTAGTAAAAAATTCTTTATTCAAAGTGTGGTGAGGCACTGGAACAGGTTGCCCAGAGAGGTCGTGGCTGCTTCATCCCTGGCAGTGTTCAGGTTGGATGTTGCCCTGGGCAATCTGGTCTAGTATGGCATTCCTGCCCTGGTAGAGGGGTTGGATCTAGGTGATCTTTAAGGTCCCTTCCAACTGGGGACATTCTATGAATCTGTGAAATTATGAATTGGACAAAATTACAAAAATCATTGCACTAAGAAGCAGGTGAGTTAGAGTCCACGTGTGATGGGCAGCCTTCTGTTGGAAGGACAACACAACCCACTAAAGCACTGAAAGGAATTTTATGCTTCAAGAATCCCTGATTACAGAGAACAGATTATGAAGCTAGATAGAGTGCCAGTAAAATCCTGTGTTGGATTGAGTAGATTGAGTTGGATTGAGTTTTGCAGTACTGTTTTCTGTTATAAATGGTTAAGTGGATGAACTATATTTATTGGGAGTCTCCCAGATCTACTATTTTTATGCCCTGACTTTTATGTACCTGATTTTCTGAACTGTTCCGTATGAAAACTAAATTGACACACATTTGAAATTTCTTCACATCTGTCCATCCATTCCTTTGAATATACTCACTTTTGTTTGTTTGTTTGTTTTTAGAAATGGAGACATAGGACAGTGAAAATTGAAAACTGTCAGCTAGGCGGAGGAGGCAGATCTTAGTTGGTGAAAATACTTCAAACAAGTTAGAGTATTTAACCTTTGTATGTACTGTCTGACAGTAGTCTCTTGCTCAGTCAGGATTGCTGGAGTTTCCAGACTGGCCAGAGAATTTGCTGTTTTTGTGGAATGATCTTAAAAAGAAGGGAATGATCGTTGAGTATATTTGGATATACAGAGTGCTTAGGGCACAAAGAACATGTCTGTATGAAGCCAGTCTCTGTTACTTGTGCTGTTTGGAATAGTGTTTCGATTGTGCACAGCCTAATCACAGAAGAGGTTAGTTTTCCTTTTCCTCCAGCCTTACAAATAGTAATGAGAAAAGAAAAATTGCGTAGGATATGGGAATTCTATTATTATAGTCAACTTAAGGAATTTTTTTTAATGATTTTTCTTTCAAAACTTCTGCAAGAACCTTCTGAAATTACAAAGGTGTTTCCTCTGGGGAAGAAAAAAACCCAAACCAACCAAAAATGTTTGAAATGTATTAATTTGTAATAATCCAATATTTCTATGTTGTTATTCTAACTAGATATCCTAGAAGGAGCAGAGCGTTTCCTCCTTGGATGTGTTCACTTAGTCAATACAAACTCACTTTTCAACAGTGCTGTTTTACTTTTTTTGGTTTTGCTTTTGAATATTTGTTAATGGTCAAATACTAAAAGAAGTGAGGGACAATTGAATCTGGTTCAGAAATACATCATCTGAAAGAGTGAATTTTGTGGCAGACAGTCTGCTTAATGTTGGTAAATTTGCACTACTTGCTTGGAAGCATTATAAAAAGAGCCTCCTTGATCAGAAGAAACTGGCAATATATGTATTGCCATTTAGTAACAGATCCCAAACATAGACAGATTTTCAAATAGGTGAAAGTTTGTTTACTGAGGTGTTCATAGTTTGTGACCCATACATCAGAGTGCTCTGGAAAACCAATTGTCCTGGTTTGGGTTAGAAAGGAACTAATTCTGTTCAATGGTTTTGCTTTTCAGTTAAAGCTCCTCTGAGAAACCGCACTTTTTGTAGCTAACATGTTTTTGCAGACTGCCAACTTCTAGCAGTGATAAGACCTAATGTTTAGATTTACTACCAGGGATTGGTATGTGAAGCAAGGTCACTGCTGAATCTTGTCTCATGTTGGGGGGTGCAGGGTAAAAGGCTGCACCTTCAGGGAGGAGCAGACAGGACAGGTGACCCCAAACGGACCAACTAAAGTATTCCATCCCATGTATGTCATATTCAAAATATAAACTGGGGGTCAGTTCCCCCTTGTTAGTTGTTTTGGCTTTTGGTTTTGGCTCTGGCTCTTTCTTCTTCTTCTCCTCCTCTCTATCCTGATCCATAAGTTCCTGCAGCCAGTACCAGAATCCAGCCCCTGAGCCAGGCTCCCATCTGCTGCTGAGGCCTACTGCTGCAGTATCAGTGGTGACATAGTTACCATCAAGGGAGGTTTGGGTTCAATATTGGGTTTTGTACAAATTTGTATATATTTCATTTATAATTATTTTTATTATTAAAGTAGTTTTAGTTTTATTTTCCAATCCACAGAACCAGAGTTCCACAATATATCAACATACAACAGTAACAAATACTAACAACCAACAGATGTTGTGGAGACTGCTTTAAAGAAAGGAAGTCTGGATTTTGGTCAGAAATCTTGTGTTTAAGAAAAAAGAGAAGTAAAAAAGTTGCAAAGCTATCAAATCTAGAGAACTTTGATAGCAGCTATTGATAATTAATCAAAATACATTGTTTATCATGGTAATTAGAAAAAAATCAGTGTCTTTTCTGGATGTCTTTCCATATGTGCTTGCTGCTGTGTAGTGAGAGCAATAATTACAAACCTTGGAAATAAAAACTTTTTCTTATCAAATATACATGTGAAAGGAGCATAAAGTTAATTGACTTTTTTTATGGTGTATGACTTTGCCGTTTTTTGTAGGTAAGATTTAAAATATAAGAGTTACTGCATTTTACAGTTTAATCCCCTTCTCCAGCTTGATTGTCTAACTGACTGGATAGTTATTTTGGAAGTTTAGTTGGTTTAAATATGTGCCCTTCCATTGCAGATGATCACTGCTACTTTGTTACATATTTTCATCAGAAAACTTTCTGTTTGGAAAGTGCAAATAAAAAACCTCTAGCTCAGCAGTAAGTGGTTATAGTTACGGTATAGCCTGAGAGAGGGGTGAATTCTTTGTCTCTTTTTTTGACACTCTTTTGCCCCTGAATAACTATCACAATACACAACAGGGTAGATATTGCTTCAAGCTTTTGCATTTTCAAGAAAAGGTAATTACAATATTTACTTAAATCCAGGATGCTTCTAAATCTAAGTTGACACTACATATTAAATATGGATTTCAATATTGATTTTAAATCAAAATAGTGTCTATCTTTGCCTTAGTAATAAGAGGGTGAGGAAGATTGATGGGGAAAGGACTTATATGGGGTAACAGCAGAGACAGAAGTAAGGAACCGTCTTTTTAAAGTCCTGCGTCCCTAGATTTTGCTTCTTTCTGTTCCCTGAAGCATTGTCACAGGGTTCTTACACATTTTTAATATACTTGTATGATTTCATATATAGTTTTTTGGGGATAATTGAATATTTTTCAGCTAAAGTAAAAGGTTTTCTGTTTTGCAGCTTTAGAACGCATATTGATCTGTCTCCAAGTATGTTGAAAAATTTGCTTATGCTTTTGATGGCTTTCTTTGGCAGGGCTACAATAGAGGAGGCATATTCAAGGTCAATGACAAAACTAGCCAAATCAGCAAGCAATTACACACAACTTGGGTAAGTAAGTGTACATATTACAAAAAGAGATATGGACATGCTGGAATGTGTCCAGAGAAGGGCCACAAGAATGATCAGAGGACAGGAGCACCTCTCCTACAAGGACAGACTGAGAGAGTTGGGGTTATTCAGTCTGCAGAGGAGAAGGCTCCAAGGAGACCTTCTTGTGGCCTTCCAGTATCTGAAGGGGGCCTACAAGAAAGCTGGTGAGGGACTTTTTAGGTGGTCATAGTGATAGGACTAGGGGAAATGGATATAAACTGGAGGGGGGTAGATACAGATTGGATATTAGGAGGAAGTTCTTAATTGTTAGGGTGGCGAGACAGTAGAACAGGTTGCCCAGAAGCCCCATTCCTGGAAGTTTTTAAGGCAAGGCTGGATGAGGTTCTGGGCAACCTGATCTAGTAGAAAGTGTCCCTGCCAGGCAGGGGGTTTGGAACTAGGTGATCTTTAAGGTCCCTTCCAACTCTCACAATTCTATGATTCTGTAAGAGATAAATAACTAAATGTTGAAGGTAACATAATTTTGCCACCTTTAAAAGTGATTGCTACTTCTTCAGTAACCCTGCAAAATATAATGCAGCTATGGCAAAAAGAAAGATGTCTTTTTTTGTTCACAGTTAAAAAAAACAAACCAAAACAAAAACAAACCAAAATAACAAAGCCCAAACATGGAGGAACTTCCTCTGTTTAAGGTTGAGATTTTCTCAGACATAATTAAGAATGTGACTTTATATTCTGTGCTTCTAAGCTTAAGGTAATTATTCTGAACAGAGAACATATGATCCACAAATGTGGCAGTAAATTTATTTGTATTATTTCTGCTTTCTGAGTGTTATCTCTGTCAGCAGATATCTTAAGAATAAGATTTTTCAATAAATTTATTCTATAGTTTAATGAAAGTTTTGTACAAGGAGTATGTTTTATTTCAGTTTTAGGAACAGATGTGAACTTCTGTAAACTTACTGTTGACTTTAGGTCAATTAAAAAAAATCATAGCCAACTAAAAGAGAAAAATCCACATGAATATTAAATTTTATTTTCCTTAATCTAGGACATTTGCACCAGTTTGGGATGTTTTCAAAACCTCAACAGAAAAATTAGCAAGCTGTCACTTGGACCTTGTGCGGAGATTGCAAGAGCTAATAAAGGAAGTTCATAAGTATGGAGATGAACAAATCAAAGCTTATAAAAAGGTTTTTTCTTTTTCTTATGCATGCCCAATGATTTATTAACATTAAAATTAAAATGCTTTGGTTTTGACAACCATGTGATGTTTGACAGACTAAAGAAGATGTTTCAGGAACATTGGAAGCAGTACAAAATATTCAAAGTATCACTCAGGCCTTACAGAAATCAAAGGAAAACTACAATGCAAAGTGTGTCGAACAAGAACGTTTGAAAAAAGAAGGAGCAACACAGAGGGAAGTTGATAAGGTAGTTCTGTGACATCTTACTTTAATTTGTTGTCAATCAATTACATTCACCTTGCATTAGTAAGTGAAATGCTCAGAAAGGGCTAAAAGTAGTTAAAAGTAGTAGTTGTGGCAATTTTATAATGTGCATGATACTTTGAATACCATGTTTTGTTTATGCTTACTTTCATATCTGGTCTAACTGCACTGCAGTTCTAATTCTTTATTTTGTAAATATCTGCATCATTGATAATTTTTTAAGTTCCTTTTGCAGAAATTGCATTTTAATTGTTTCAGCATTTGTTAACTTTTGGGTAAGTTCCCTGAGGTAAAGATGTGAATACTTAATGCCTTTGTTACTGAAGGAAAGGCTAGGAGGTTCTATGTTGTCCTTTCAGTGAGACAAAGTAGCTAATATGAAAGTACTTGAACTCTGTTCCTTTGAAAAGAAAAAGAAGGTAACATTACATTCAGTGCTAAATTAAAGGGCTACTATTTTATGGACCAAAACCCCAGGGGATAAGTATCTAGATGTTGTAACTTTCCGGTTTTCAGGCAGATAATTAGTAGAGGAAAGAGGTCACGTTTTCCTGTCTCTAACTATGTATTCTCTTTTAAAGTCTTGATACCGCTGCGTACTTCTATTTCAATGACATGATCTGTCTGCCACTCTGTTCTTGTTAGAATGATGTTAGTGGCTTTTACACTGCTGTCTAGATGGAGCATGTAGAGTTGGCTGTTGTCTTGTCACTCATGACAAAAGTGATCCTGTTGATCATGTTCTGCATGTTTTTTCTTTTTATATAAATCTAGCTTTTTCCTAGCTTCTGTCTCAAATGACAGTCAATGTGGTTTTCTAGACATGAATCAAAAATACGTGGGTTGGCAGATGTTTTCCTGCCAGTCTATTCAAAATATAATTTGTCTGATTCTTGTAAATAGATTCAAGTTTTTCAGTAGGAAAAGTTGACTTGATGGAAGGTTTGTTTTTAAGATGTAATATTATCCCTGTTCAGTTGGAAACCAAAAATGTATTCAGTCTGGCTGATGTCTACCTGAGATGGGAGAAGGAGGAAGCACAGTAGGATGAAGGCCATTTTTTACTGTTTTATGCATCTTCCCTAGATATATCTGTCTGAACAGTTAGGCCATAGCTGAATACTCTTCCAGGTACTTAAAATGTTTCCAGTGGGGGCAGGTAATTGGAGCCATCACATCTTTTCAGTCATTTCTTTCTTACTTGTAATTTCAGAAAAATGGTGACAAAGTTTGTATTCATTTAGTTTTAATTTGGCAAAGAGTAGGTTTATTACTTTTTGCAGAACTACTTGATCAGAAAGCAGAGGATTTGCAACAGTATACTAAGAGCTTCTTACAAAGCTGAATATTTGAATAAATACTTTATTGAAGAACCTGAGGAGATATCTGAGACCTTGGAGTTTTCATTGCAGCTGAAAATTAGTCTTAACTTGTGTAATATTTCCTGTTGTTCTCTGACATCTGAACTTCTCTATTTATAGTGACTTAACAAACAGTTCTTGACCAATCCTTATTCTTTCATTTACTGTAAATCTGCTAAATAGACTTCTAGAAATTGCTGCACCTGAGAACAGACAAATCCTGTTTTCAGAAGAGATTATCTTACAATTAATCACACAATGATTAATCACACAATGTTCATGTGTTATCATTTCATCTGTCTTGCTGAGTAATTGGCTTTTGTAGATGCTCTTCACCACATAATAGTTATATTCTACTCATCATTAAACATGATCAGAACAGACAGAATGCTTTGGTTTTGTCAAAATCCCATGCATATGAGGTTCAACTACATAATGCTTTACAAAATCAGCCCACCTTATTTTTGAAGTCCTTTAAAATGTCTTTTAAAATGACATTTCCTGTCTTTTCAGTGGTCACTTTTGGAATCAGCTTATTGGAAAGCAGTCAGTTATTTTTAAAGGCAAGAGTACATAGAGCATCTTGTACATTTAGCATACTTGGGAAATAAGATAGGACTGTTTTCTTCTTGCATGTTAGGACAGGGGAATTACCAAGAGTGAGTATCATGAAGTAAAATTCAGGACAAGTAACTGACGGGTTTGGTACAACCTGTCATGTTCTCCTTTTAATGCCTGAAGGATACGTATTCTTCATATAGTGAAGTATTTTCATACTCTGTGATGCTGGGTTTAGAGAACTATGTGACTAAGATCTGCTTGAGCTTGGAACTGGAAAAATGGAACTGTAGCCTTGCTTCCTCTTTGTTTGAAGTCCTGGCTGGTATTCCCCCAGCTGAACAAATGTTAATGCTTTGCTGTTACTTACACTTTTCAGTTATTTTTGTCTTGGAAATTGCAGAATACAACTCGCTCTTCCAGAAGGAATCTTTTTTAATATATTTGAAAATTGTAGGTAGTGGTCAGCTTTACAAGTTGTTGCAAGTGAGAAATAGTTTCTAGCTTTACTGTGGGATGGATGAAATTAATTTGAAGTAGGGGAGGAGAGCTATTCAGAACTAGAAAAAATAGTAAATACACAGCTGTCTTTACTGATGTCATTGACACCTCAGAAATACTTTCGAGTTACAACTGATGGTAAGTTTCAATGAGAACTAAGTAAGTGTGTTGAACAAAGAAGCTAGAAACAAAGCTGGTATTCAAGACATTTATTTTCGTTGGCTTTTAACTTAGAAGTAGCAGGAATTTCAAAGTTTGAAGAACTCCATCTTGTGTGTCATTCTGTAAACTTTGAAAATAACATTTTCTCTACCACAAACAATCACCTAATTCAGTTCGTCTCCATGTAATATTGGAATCTCCTGTATTTTTTTTTTGTCTTTTAAGAGTGTTAAGCTTTTCCAGAAAGATGATTTTTGTTTTGTAGCAACAAATAATGAAAAAGAAATTATAAAGCGAAAAAGGACTATTATAAACAACACTGAGCTGCAAAAATCTGGCCATCAGTATGTTCTGTATTAAGTTCACTTTCAAATATCTCTTAATCTTAAAATTTTCCATTGATGTAGTGCCTGTACTTTTTGATTTTTTTACTTTCATTTCTAACAGAGAACTATGCCTTCTTGGGTTTTTTTACCATTGTTTCTTTCATAATTACACAAGTAACTGTCTGTATTCTGACACTGCTTTTTTCCTGGTTTTCCATTGCAGATCTAAATTTTTGACAAGAGCTAATTAGTTAACTTCAGCAATACAAATTTGATTTCAAAATAGTATAAATTTGTTATTGCTGGTAAGGGGAAGGAATTTAGATGAGGTAACTGTTTTGTTACCTTTTAATGTGGCTTTGAATGGAAGTCTCTAGTGGCTTGAATCCGAGTTATTGCGTGGTGAAATTCTAGTATAACACTCCACTGTTTTGATATGCCCTGAAGATTTTTTAATGTATCAGAATTCTAAGCTTTTTTTTCTTACTGACTTTACAAACCTTGGATCAGACTGTATGTGTGACATTTGACACTTTTTTACTGATCAACAGGCAGCAGTTAAATCAAAAAAAGCTACAGATACCTATAAACTATATGTGGAGAAATATGCTGCGTTTAAATCTGATTTTGAACAGAAAATGACAGAAACTGCACAGGTAAGCGTTGTATTTAATGAGTTGCCTTAAAAATAGGTCAGTATATGCTATTTCATCTCTGAAAACATCTGAAATCAAAGCTTTTTTAAAAAATCATTCAAGATAGAGCTATCACCTTTGGAAATTGAATGGTAATGTCAGAAACGATGTTTGAAAGGCAGATACTGAACATATATGTTGTGATGGTAATGTCCGTGAATGACAAAGCTGAGCACTAGCACTCTAGAAGGACTTTTTGGAAGAAATTTTTAGGAGGAAATCAAAATTAACTTCCTGAAGTGTTGTAAATGCATTGTGATCAAGGAAAATCTTGTGGATTGCTGGACACACAGATCTCATTCACAGCAGTTTTAAAATTGGGATCCATCATGGTTTTTTTCATTACCATTCCAGCAAAGCACTTCAGTTACAGCCTGTTCAAGTGTCTTCCCAGGGTTTATCTGAGGTTGTGAAAAGTTCTTACATCTGTTCAAGTTTCTGTTTTTTCTTCAAAGACTTTTTCTGTGTTCCAGATTTCAAAAAAAAATCTGCTTTTAATAGTAATAATTAAAGACCAGTTTGCATACTTATTTGTGTTTCTTGGTTGACTAAAGCTTTTACAAGATAAGAATTTTCTTTTTAGTTGCAAATTCTTTTCTCCTTATATTAGTCTTGAAGATTAATTTTTAGGGATAAATGGAATTACTAGGGACCTACAGTTATACTTGTATTTTCCTTAACTCCTTGGAAATTAAGATTTCACAGCATGAGGATTGTTTAGGATAACATGTAAAAAGCTTCTCTAAACTGTGAACTGCTTTCATACTCTAAAAGCCTCATTACAATTTGATCTAGTTGGTCTCTGAATACTCAAAACAGCTGTTAGAGAAAGGGTACCACGTATATCAAATGCCAGAATTCTTCCCTCCCACTTCACAGTCCGGGCATTTGCAATGAAGAAGTGCTCAGGCATGGCATACTACTGCATAATTCTGCTTCTAATAATGACTGTTAAATTAGGAGTCTTGATAACTTTTTCTTAAAGAGTTTTCAGAAGACATCTTTTTGTGCAATATCTTGACTTGGTTCTGGTTGAAGGACCTCTACTTCCTATGCTTTTCTTACCACTTTGAGTTAAATTTGTTTATATACATTATTTTTCTCTCCTTTTAAAAATTCTGTGACCTTTAAATGCTGCTTACTTGGGTTTTTTTGTTTTGGGGTTTTGAGGTTTTTTTTTTTATTTGGAGAGTGCAAACCAGTGATAATTGCAGTTACTCAGTGATATAAAAAGGCTTTACTAAAAAGAAAATTTCAACAAGAAAATTAATGGGTACTGTGGTCTAGTCCATTAAAGAGCTGTTGTGCTTCTCATCTGTGATGTGTGAAGCTATGTTTTCAGTATATGTTTTAAGCTAGTACTGCTGTCAAAAGTAGCAGTTGTCCTGTTTCTGTGCTTTTTCCTTTGTCAATTATTTGTGCAAGTAACTACCTTGTAGAACTAATCCAGCCAGAACTAATGTATGAAGGAAGACAGGCTTTCATTCAGAAGAGGTCTGCAGTCTGGTTTATTTAAGAGATCACACAAGACTTTTTGCTGGCAAAAAGTTAGCGGTAGTGTGGTACCAAGGGTAGCAAATTGCATCTTGAAGCTGGTTTAACTTGTGACACTGGCCTGGACTCACTTGCATGTGTGACCATCGTAACATTTAGAGCTGTAGCCTTGACATTGTATATCTCTCACTATTAAGTTAAAATATTTACATATCAGTTACTCCTAGGTTATTTGACTGGGATTATGATTGGAATTTGCTTGTGTGATTATAATCACTTTAGAATTTTGGGACTAGGCAACCTTTTTAAACTTAACCAATATGTATCTTAAAACAACTCCTGGGAACAAGTATAACAGAAACAAAGGAATTGTTGAAATGCAGCATTCCTCCTAGAGAGTTTCTAGAAATAGTAACTAAATATTTATATTTAATATTAGTAAAAAATATTAATTACATACTACCTAAACATATGGTATTTAATATTGATTAACTATTAATTATTAATCTGACACTTGAATACATACTGCTGCTACCCAAAAAAGTAACTTTTTGGATATATTTGCTCAGTAAGGGTTCCAGTAACACCATTGTTGTGTGGTTTGTATTAATTGCAGTGCAGTCTGACTTTCGCTGTAGACCCCACATTTTTCTACAAGGAAATAAAGTAGTACTAGAAAAAGAATACTGAACTCTTCCATTTATTTGCCTTAAGTCATATACAGACATATACGTGTGTCTTCTGGATCAAGAAGTTCTTACCCTGTTTATTTGCCTTGCTCTGAAAGTACTGAATCCCCACTGAAATAGATCTTGTGAATGCTTACGACCCACTGTAGAGAAAATGCAGTCAGATTGCTTTGTCTGTGTTTAGTCTTACAAAAGCTGTGTGCTATTTCTTACCTTGCTAGAGAGACTTTTTTTATAGCAGTTGACTTAACAAAAAGAAATATAACAATTATGACTTTAATAAGCTGGCCTTGTTTAATTGCACTGTAAGCCTGGCTCCAGTGAGCAAGAAAGCAGAGAGAAACAAAAAGGTGGTGTTTAGAACTTTCAGAAGAGAAACATGAACAGTATTTTAAATGAATTTTAACTCAGTGAACTAGGGACGGAAAATGTAGGTGCTTTCAGCAAGCAGAATAGCTGGGGCTTTCGTGATGCACTTTAAAAAAATAAAAATATTTTTTCAAATGGATTTATACTATACCAGATATTCCAGCTGGGAAAACCTCACTATACTTTTTTTGGGTTTTTTTAGAGGGGGGAGGTGGCAGTTAGGGTGTGGTTGGCGTTGGGTTGGGTTTCTTCCTAGTGCAAAAATGGTACAAAGTTACCTCTCACTACAAACTGCACTTGTCTGAATGCCATTAGTTCCTTAACTGCAACAACTCTTTAATTAAAATTTTAATTTTCACATCGTATGACATAGATACCTGGAAACTTCCCACACCTGTCCTCACTGAAAATAAAAATTGCCATTGTGCCATGCCCAGTATAAGTCACATCTGTGGAATTTAAGTGTAATGGTATAGCTGCATCTGGAGTTTGGTTACAAGATGGATACTTTAAAAATGATGTGGCAGGAAAATTAACCACACCTATGAATATGTGGATGCTTACATCTTTATGAAGCACACCCTAAATTATCCAAATCTGTAATACGTTTTACTAATTCTGAAAACAACATCAGTGAGGAGTATAAGCTGTTTCAGTGCAAAATCAGTTGGCTTAGCTTAAATCTGTCTTATACTGTTTACTTACACTGTTTTTCTGAAGAGAAACACCTTGAATTGCTCTGGCATTTTTCTAGGTTATCATGTAGTTAAACTCCACTGATCTTGTTGCATAAGTTTTATGTATCCTACCTCTTTTGTTATTTACTATCTTATCTGCTGTTATCGAAGTGACATATGGTAAATTGTTTTGAGAGATTGAATTTTGAAACATACTGTCTTTCTAATCTTGAATAGCAAGATATGTTTTTTGCTGCAATAAGTATGGAAGATTTTATTGAGATTAAAGAAATAGGATAACATAGTTCACTGTTACTTAAAAACTGAATTTGACAGAAGTTCTTCCTGTTAGATTTTTCTGCATAAAGCTATTGCAGTATTACGCAATTACTATGCAGTTGCTACAAAACCATCATGTTGTATTTGCCAGACTTTCCATTTTGCTAGCAGTTTTTTTTAAAGTCACGTAGCACAGTCAAGTTTTGGAGAGGATCAGATAGCTGAAAGTGCTGAATTACTCTTTAAAAGTCTTCTGTGTTATCTAGAGCTGAGTAGAGTTGAGTTTAGGTTGTTTTGCTGTTAACAAGAAATATTGTTCCAGAATTAGTAGTAATGAATTTCTTTTAAAAAAAATTGTAAAACTTAAAGAAAAACATACAGCTTTAGTAAGAGAAGTAATGCTTACTTAAGTGTATATATCCCAAGTTGGACAGCTAAAGAACCTGTTGATAGTGATTTTTCATTTGTATTTTAGCTTAAACTATGAAGTGTCTTGTATTTATAACATAGATTAATTTCAGTACATCTTCTTTAAATGGACTGATCTTTCAAAAGTGAAAGTAAACAATTTAGTTAATGATTATGTCTGTGATGTGAATGGTGCGGTTGTATTACAATACCTAGCTTTATTCTTTGACCCGCACCTCCTGATATTATGTACTGTACAAGGCAAGATAGCTCTACTTCAAAGACCTTCAATCTTAAGTAAAAAACAATATACAAGAACAAAAGAAACCGTTTAGAAAGAGGGATGCTTTCCAATTACATAAAAGAAAGAAGATCTTTGAATGGCCAACTGTTTTGATTTGCATTATAGAGAAGAGTTTAAAGGACACCTCTGATTTGCAGAGATTTATGGGGAGCTCAAACCAAGCATGGCAGCAGCATCACTGGCATAAATACAAAGTCACCTTTTGAGATTAAGTTACAGCTACGGAGTGGAAACAGGGGCGCATTGGAAGGACACGTTGTGTATGTGCTGGCAGCCTAGTAGTGACTGAGATATTATAGAGGTGGACCATAAATAGCTTTGAAAGCAAAATAATATAGCTTATATAATAAGGCAATTGGTAAAAGAGGTAACATCATAGAGGAGGCTACTGAGTATGACAGTATTCTCCATAATTCAGACGAATGCTGCTGGAGAGAAAAAAAAATCTGTTTGTTGGCTAGAGAGGTAAGTATGACAAAAGAAAGATTGAGAGTTAAGAACTAAAGAGATTTGACTTGTCTGTACAGAGTTGGATTTGTGAATCAGAGTAGCAGGAGGTGTGAAACATGGAGAGAGAGCCTCAGAGTACCCAGTACGAACTGGAGAGAGGATTAAGTGGTACTCCTGTGTTTGGACACACTTGAAGGGGGGGTTACAGAAATAGGAAGAGAACTAGGAAATAACAGGAGTAAGCAAAGATTTCAAGACAATTATGGTTGACTTTTGAGGAAGATTCGAAGACATTTTTAGTTTCCTTTGCCTACGAAGGGGTCATTGAAAACCCTGGAAGTTACTTTAAAATGGATGTCAGCTGGAAGTCTGGGTAAAATGGAAAAAAAAACCTACGAAGATTATATAACATGAGTTTAAAGATCAAGGAAATGAATCATATTTAAAGCCGCAAATTGATTTAGCTAGAAAAAGAGAACTCATGTATATTGTGAACAGGAGAAGAGGATGCTAAGAAGAAAGCACCCTTGGATCCAGAAATAAGATTTCTGTGTTTAAATGGAAGAGTGAGACACTTTGGTTTGTGGAGGAAAGAGTGTTTGGGGTTTTTTTAAATATCCTGTAGCTCTGTTTTCTTTTGGTAGAAATAGGTCAGATTTTTTGAAAAATTAAAGTAAGTGAAAGTTCAAAGAATAAGTAAAAAAAAAAAGATAAGGGTTTTAAAAAGATGTATTTTAAAGTACATTATTTCATAACTCAATTCCATTCCTTCCTTTATTAAACATTATAATTACCATTATCAAGATGTGACAAAAAATTGTGGGTTTTTTTATTTAGTGTATTTAATTATTAAAATCTTAGTAGCACAATAAATATTTTCATTATGAATAATTGCCTGTATTGGTTTACAGAAATTTCAAGACATTGAAGAAACACACCTTCTTCGTATGAAAGAGATCATAGAATCATTTTCAAATACCATAAAAGAAATTCATTTACAAATAGGAGAGGTAATTTTTATATTAACATTTGTTTGCAATGTGCTGCTTATCTTTCATAACTAATAAATTAACTATTTTGTACTGTTTGTGTTAATTACAAGATCAGATCTTTCAAGTAATGGGAAATGCAACATAAGCTCAAGTTTTTATGGCTTCCTGTTTTATTTATAAGTTCAGTAAAGCAAAATTTGCAGAATAAGTCTCAGCAAATTTTATTTTAACAGAAAACATGACAATTTGACAATTAGAAGACTTTAGTGTATTTTAAAGTTCTGCTCCCTAAATATTAAATCAGCACTCATTTCACAAATAATTAGGATAATTTTCTTTGACTAAAATTTGAAATTACATCACTGAAAAGTTTCCAAATTTCTTACACACTTCATGTTTTATGAGCAAGACCTTCAGTATCAGAAACTAGTTTTATAGTGTATTTTCCTTAGGTTTAAGTTGTTGTAATTAATAATCCTTATAAGTAGTCCTTAATTTTTAGATGTTTTGAAGTGTAGTTTTATTTGCATACACTTAGTCACCATTTTCCTCAGTTTTGAGGTTTTATGCTAGTGAATGATGGTCACAAGATTCATGCTATTTATTTCTAAAGCATGTATGCACTGCCTTGGTGGAAAAAGGTCTTATTAAAAATCATGTGGTTGTTCCTTTGTCGGACCAAAAAAGTTTACAACAGTATTGCTTTTACTCAAGCAGGTGGAAGCTGTGATAATAAGTAGTAACTGTTCACACCCTTAACTGTTGCTGGCTTAAGAGACCGCTGTTCTTCCTGATGTTGTAGTGGGTCATGTTGCTGACAAATTCAGAAAACGATACATACACACATTGTTTAGATGGAAGAAACGGAATTAAATCCTAGACCTGTCATCAAGCTGTATTCTTCATTCCTAATTTGTATCTATATTTTACATATGCTTGCTAATACTCACGCAAGTAAGGGATTTCCTTGATAAAATGCCTGTTACTTTCTGGAAGCTCTGCAATATATTTTAAAGGAAAGTATTTTGTACCTGAATTGTAAAGAAAACCACTTTTGAAAGTTAATTAAATTCTTTCAATTACTGTGTTTAACACTCCTTTTCTGTGTGATGTTTTTTTCAAAGGTACACGAAGAGTTTATTAATAACATGACAAATACTACAGTTGAGAGTTTAATACAGAAATTTGCTGAGTCAAAAGGAACTGGCAAGGAAAGACCTGGTAAGAAGTTAAAAATAATAAAGTAGGAAATGTTTATTTTAAAACTGTAGTTTTCTACTCCTCATAAAAAAATCAACTCCTATTTGTTAGCGTGTTATATTTTTAATCTCCTTACAGTTTCAAATTCTCAGAATTCAGTAGGTTTGATATTAAATGATTTGTAGAAGCTGGTAACACACAATTTATTATGTACGTGTAGTATTTGTGTTCAAAAAGCATGGCAATTGGTAACTGAGTCCCTCTGTGTAGAACTTCCAGGAAGCTTTTTAACTATACTGTTCCTTGGTACATCAGTGAAATATGTCAAGAAACTGCAGTTCTTTGCATGAACTATGTGTTGCCCACTGTGTGTTTCTGCATGGAATTACATGTCAAAATTATAAGCCAAAATTTTATTTAATAAGAATTTATGGATGTATTCAAAGCAGTCTCTATAGCTGCTTATTGAACTGTTGGCACAGTTGCATCAGTTTATTTGGTTAGCTTACAAAATAATGCATTTTAACCTACTTTATGTAGGTTGTTTCTTTACTAAGAAGGAAATTGAGTAGCTCTCTGGAGGAAAAAAGTATAGCTTGTTGGGTGTGGAGTGTAAGACTTTCCTGGACTGGCATAAAAAGACAATTGCACAGTACTCTGTTATCTGCTGTTAGAGGAAAAATAGAGTTCACTTTAGTATTTGGGCATAAATGCACTAGGTGTGAGAGTATAGGAATTCAGTTATACTCTTTTCTGTTTTCTTCATCACTGGGAGTCCTGACTAGCGTATCTGTCTTCCAGTATGGAAGCACAAAGGTTTGGGTTTTTTCAAAACAAGGATATGCATACAGAGTAGATCTTGAGAATTTATATTAAATCGTGAAAAATGATTAGGTGTCTTACAGTGCCTCTGTGAGGTGTTTTTTAACATAACTGTTTCATAGTCTTTCTGTGACCCACTAACGCTGATATCGGAGTAGGCTGTGGTGTGATTCTATATGGAACAATTTTCAAATGTCTCATGTGTATTTTGCAAGTTTTCAGTAAAGATAATAAAGAAGAAGAATGAACTTCAGGGGTTCAAGTTCAGTTGGTCCAAAATCAGGACAAAGACATGGAAAAATTCAGTGTTCAAACCTCTTTGTCTAGATATTGCTGAGCTGTCATGGCTAATGATCTTCATCTTACAGTTAGGATTCTGACTCCCTGAATTAAGAATACCTTTACTAATATATCCTGGAGCACTGTGCACTTCAAGTCATCCATGTTATTAGTGTGGTTTTTTGCTAGACAGCATAGAAGAGTAGTACTTCACTTTTTAATTTAATGGTGGATGCAGATCAAATTACTCTATACTTGCTGCTTTACAGAGTTCTTTAAATCCCATTTTTATTCTCTGGGGCCAAATACAAGCTTTTGTAATAGCAAATTTCATTGATTTCTTCAATTTGTTAAATAGCAAAGTATTCTAAGGAAAGGTAGTGTGTTAAGTGTGGAAATACGTGCACTTGGAATTCTTTTAGTGTTGTATAGTTGTGTTGTTACCAAGTTTGTAAAGCAGTCACAGTGCCAAGGGAAAGGACAAGTAAATTCAGCAGTAAAGAGTTACAGATTCAGAGCAAGTTGTGAAGTGTCAAAGACTAGAAATGCAAACCTCTAGCAATGTTAATTATAGTTCTGCATCTGTTATATTAATTTTATTAAATGAGAGTTGTACATCTTTGAAGAATACAAAGATCTGGAAAGAAAAGTGAGGTATCAGCCATTCATAAGAATGAAATGGAGACATCCAGTGTTATCCTTGATTGAAAAAATACTTTGCATTTGAGAACTGGTGTTACCAGAAAGATACTTCAAGTCATGGAGCAAATGTTGGAAGTCTTTCTCTGTGTAATGCATTTATTAAATAGGCTGGAGAAGGAGACGGCTCTTCAGATATATTCAATGTAAAAATGATAGTGACTTGTTTGTACTAAACAAATGTAGAAAAAATTTCTTACGGATGTCACTTGCTTAAGATTCCAGTCCAAAAACTGTTTGAATGAAATACTTCAAAATACAGCAGGTCAATGTAGCCTTCTCGCTTCTACATCATTTGTGGTCTAGTATTTTAAGTTAGATGCTGGGCTTCTTTCTGAAATACTGAATTTGGGTAAGTAAATAAACTGAAAGGTAATACATAGCAAAGTATTCTAGTTATTGTATTTTAGCTATAGGAGTTCTTCATGGCAGAGTTCACTTGATTTGGTTAGTATCTGTAAAAATAAGAATTCATCTGAAATGCAGTACTGAGGAGGGCTGTCTTATTGCATAGACTAAATAATCTGCAGTAAAGTTTTCTCAATCTCCTTGTACTTTGTCCTTTGTAGCGGTTTATATGGGCTCCCTCTGGTGGCCAATTTCTGTCACCTGAAGTCATAATACACAGGGGCTTCTATAGTTCGGTACTCTTTTTTTCCTAGAACAAATAACACTCTTTCAAGCAGTAATACTGAGGGGTTTTTAACTTCGCTTTACCATGTGAGTTCTTTACAATGGCTGTTATTGAATTGCTAACTAAATAACTTACCTAGTCAGCCTTATCACCTACTTCCAGGCTGGATGTGGCCCTGGGCAACATGGTCTAGTTTGTGGCATCCCTTCCCATAGCAGGGGGGTTGGAACTAGATGATCTTTAGGATCCCTTCCAACCTGGGCCATACTGTGATTTCCACTGAATTTGAATATTTTTTTAATTTCTAAGTTTTTACTTTACAGGGTTTTAGTAATACAGAATTTGAAGAAGTGATATTCATTATTTGTTTTCTCTCTTCCATTAAGTGTGAAAAAAAATAGCCACAAATATCCAGTTGCAAATATTTTAATTTTGACAGAAAAAACCCATCATTTATTGTAAAACATTGGAAAACCGAAAGACAGCTGGCAGGGCCAGCAATAAAACAAATAAGGCTTCAGGTTGGAATTTAGTGTGTTCTCTGAACAGTTCTAACATCCAGAGTAACCTGGACAAGTTTGAGAAGTGGGCTTCTGTGAACCTCTTGAGGTTCAGTAAAGCCAAGTGCAAGGACTTACACCTGGGTCGAGGCAGATGAAGACATTGCAAGCAGCCCTGTGGAGGTAGACTTGGGGATACTGGTGGATGGAAAGATGAACTATTAGTTTTTGCCCACTACACAGTTCACCTAGAAGCTACCTTGCAGACTGAATGAAAAGACTCAGCTGTGATGCATTGTTAAAACAAATCCAGGAACAGAAGCTAAATTTAGATGACTTGTTTTTGTTGTCATTGTTAGCTGCTACTGGTAATTTATTAAGCTGTTTATCTGGTTTTCTTAAAAATTTAATACAAAGGAAACAAATTTTCTTGCAATACAGACGAAAATGTAAATCCATGATCTTGCTGACTCCTTAGATCCCCAATAAAACAATGATCTGTGGATGGCAGTTCTTATATATGCTATGCCATAATTCAGTGTTAAGGGACATTGGGTCATCTCTTCAGTATAACTAAAAGAAAAAAACATTGGTTTTGTGCTAGCTTGATCCATATTTCACAATCTGATTAAGCCAGCAACTGCACCACAGGCAGAGATCTGGCAAAAAGGAATAGTCACATGCAAGTTATCTTCTATGTCAGTATCCTGGTTTGGGCTGGAGCAGAACTGATTCTGTTGGGTTGCCTTGCTTTCCAGCCGAGGCTCCTTTTGGTGACTGCATTTCTGAAGCTGGCAGTATGTTTTTTCAGAAGCAGTGCCTGCTTCCAGCAATGATTAGGCCTAATGTTTGGCTTTACTGACGAGTATTGGTATGGAAACCTGTGCCTCTGCATTTCTTTTTTGTACTGGGAGGGGGGTGCAGAGTAAAAGTCTGCGCCTACAGGAAAGGAGCAGGCAAGACAGGTGACCCCAAACTGACCAACAAAGTATTCCATTCCATACACATCATGCTCGATACAAAAGAGAGGCAGTTCCCTCAAACGATCACAACACACTCTCTCTATCGCTTCTGGCTCTTCTGCTTTTCTGGGCCCAACATGGGGCTCGAAGAGATCATTGAGTCTACTGCTCTGAGTGGGCCTGGAAACTATGGTGGTGTAAGGAACTGGAACCATGACAGACTCCAAATACTTCACCGCCAATAAAAAAGGAGAGATTTTTGAACTGAATTCAGTAAAGATAAGAAAGAGAAGAGGAAAGAAGCTGTCAGAAGGTTATTGCAGCCATGACCATGGGAAAGGTTGTCAGCTTACTCTTTCCTGATGTTGTGAACTGCATGCAGACTGACAACCTCAAATTGAAGAAGCTGGTCTATTTGTCCCTGATGAAGTACACCAGAAGTCAGACAGATATGGCCATCAGGGCTGTCAACAGCTTTGTGAAGGACTGTGAAGACCCAAACACTCTCATCCATGCTCTGGCCATCTGTACAATGGGATGCATCAGGGTGGACAAGATTACTGAGTACTTGTGTGAGCCTCCTCACAAGTGTCTGAAGGATGAAGACTCTTACAGATGAAAGACTGCAGCTGTCTGTGTGGCAAAGCTACATGACGTCAATGCCCAGATAGTGGAGTGTCAAGGATTTCTGTATTCTCTGCATGACCTAGTTGCAGACTCCAATCCCATCATGGTAGCGAGTGCTTCAACCTCTCCCATGTCCCCCCCTTTTTTTTTTTTCCTCTCAACACTTTTGCCTTGTTTTAATAAGCTGACATGTGGGTTTGTTTCACTTAGTTTTTTTCCAACCAGTAGTGGGCTCAAACCCCCATGTTAGTCCCAGAAAAGCAGAAGAGCCAGAAGTGAGAGAGAGTGTGATGTGTATGGAAAGGAATACTTTGTTGGTCAGTTTGGGGTCACCTGTCTTGCCTGCTCCTTTCCTGTAGGTGCAGACTTTTACTCTGCAGACTTTTACTCTGCATCCCCTCCCAGTGTAAGTCACAAAAGAAAAAAAAAAAATCAGCAGTGGCCCTGGTTTCCATACCAGTCCTCAGCAGTAAACCCAAACACTAGGCCTAATCACTGCTGGAAGCAGGCACTGTTTCTGAAAAACATACTGCCAGCTTCAGAAATGCAGTCACCAAAAGGTGCCTCAGCTGGAAAGCAAGGCCACCCAACAGAATCAATTCCACTCCAGCCCAAACCAGGACATTCTGCCAATAAAAGCATCTACAATTTGGGCTGTGGAAAACACAAGCCCATAAAAATACTTTTCTTTCATTTTCAGTCCAATAAGCTTGAACTTTACGGAGAGTCTAGACGTAGTTCACATTTTTTTAAAACATTCTAAAATTAGTGCCTGCAATCCATCAGGTCTTTGGATTAAATTATAACAAAAGTTCTTAACAGTGTTCATTATCCACAATTGCTATTGATCAGCCATCACAGGCTCTTGCACATATGTAGTAAAGCATTCTAATTTTGTGACCCTTGTCCTTTTAGATATTAGGAATAATAGCTTAAGTCCTTTCAATCAAATGGTGCTTCCACAGATAAAAAGATTCAGAAAAGGACAGAGGTAAAACTCCTGTTTTTATCTCTCTTCCAAATCCAGAAATTGGCGATTTTGTCAAAAACTGATCATTCATGCTGGTTAAAAAATGTTTGTTCTGTTGCTATTTGGAGATGCTGAAACCTATTTTGCTTTATTTGCCTATGCAGAAAAATTGCCTTAAGGCTCCTGGTAACTCCAGTCATAGGGAAATGTGTGGTTGTGGATGTCAAATGGAGACATTAATTAAGAATAAATGGAGACATTAATTAAGAATTTCTGGGTTTTTTAAAATCATTTTGGAATTCTTGCTGGGAAGGCTAAGAAGTAGTCTAGAGTTAAGAAATTTGTCAGTGACTTAGGACAGAGATAGTATCAGTCTTACTGCCTCATGAGATGGTGTATATCAGAAAAAAATATCCTGGCATCCTTGTCAATGCACTGGCGATCCTGGTCTTTTCTGAGGGAACACATTTTGGGAGGTCTTTTGCTGGAGAGCTAACGCATTTTGTATTTTGAAGTCTTAAAAAATACTGTATTTTGGTGTGACACTCCTGCTGAAAGCTGAGTGGACTTTTTACAAGCTGCAAAACTATTGATAAACCATAGTGTTTTCTATTTAGATGACAAGAAAAGCAGTTTAAACTGAATTCTTGATAAGTTCCTTAATGCTGCCACCGTTGCTTGTTACCAGAATTACAAAGCATTAGAGCTCCGATTTAGTAAACATGTAAAAAACAACTTTTACCTAGGCTTAATTTAACTAATTTCTGGTTCAGTGATCTCAACTGAATTATTCATAGCTTCATTTATAATGTTTTATGTGGTTTTCTGATAGCAGAGGCAGGCAGAAGTTAGTGCAAAGTTTGGTGGCAATTTAAGACATACTGTCAGATCTTTTCTAATTGCTTATATGAGCATTTTAATCCTAAATGCCTATGGAGCATACTGTTTACCTTTTTTTTCCAAAGTAAATGCAAGAGCATTAGTGAGCTGCACCATAACTGGGAAGCTAGTGCAAATGCTATAAATGCACAGTTTTTGCTCACTCCGTGTTAATATGCCAGTTTAATTGGTGTTGTGTTAAACTACACGTTTTCTGTCTAATGATGAAATGTAGATGTTGAACAGGAAAAGTAGGGGAGAAAAGAGTTAAGAATAGCTGTATTACTCCTGAGAAATTTTAGAAACAAGGTAGGCAGTTCCCAGAGATTGAGAGGCAAAACAAGGGCCATAGAGCATTGAAACTTGCTTTGATGAAAGCTACTAGCTTTTTATGTGCTTGAATAATGAGCTGTTCTTTGAGAGAAAAAGACTTAAAACAGTGCTAGGTGTGGCCTTTATTTTTTCCTTGGGTTTGTTTGATAACATAATAGTTTATATCACTTATAAAAATGCTTTTTGAGTACACTAAACAGCAACAAAGTAAGTGGAAATAAACACTGGTAATGGTTCATACTATTTTTTAACAGCTCTGCATGGTGTCTTTGAACTTCTTTTCAACAAGGAAGTGTAACAAAAGAAAGTACTTATTTTATGTTCATCTAAATTATTTTCTTTGTATTTTCTGTAACTATTGTGAATATTTTAATGCTTCCAACATTTATGATTAGGTACATAAATAGCCTGAAGCATCACCGTTTGTCAAAGCCAGCACCTACACATAATTCTACACAGAAGGGTGACTGAGGAATAAGTTTAGTTTATCAACGCTGACAGTATCCAAGGGTTTCAAAGAAGCACCCCTTGTACAGAAAGGCAGACTTTTGCTGCATCTCAGAAGTTAATGGAAGAAATTATGTGGATGCCTTTCAGGATTTTTATGGGAAGCTGGGCTTGAGGCACGTAAAAAAAAAAAATTTTATGGGTCTTGTACTGCAGAGCTCTTGTTTTCAGTGAGGAGGTGCAAGCTCAAGAGCTGTACCAACAGATGTCTTAATTCTTGTTCTTCATGTCTGTTTTATTTTGCCTGCCAAAATTTACTCCCTTCACAAACAACAACCCTGCCAAAGCTGATGAGGACTTCAAGAAGTTTCATCTGCCAGCAGAGATTTTTAATACATATACCTAGGTTGCAAGCTTATTTTAGATTGTGATTTATTTGTTTATAATTGTCTGGAGAATTACAGCTCTACAAGTCCTGTTCAAAAAGTCTCTTAATGCAAATAGAGTAGTAGCATTGATGAAAATACCTTAGACAACATCTGTAGATACAACGGGACAAAAGCTGGGGTTTTAATGTCCTTGCACTCAGTAAGACAAAGTACTGTTTGATTGTCTTTGAATTTTGCTATAAAGAAAAACAGTTGCAGCCTGAAGCAAATAATTTTTTAGGGCTGTGGGAGCAAAGCAATGTCCACCTCAGTAACTAAGTAGTAAAAAGATATTTAGGTGATAGTCATCAGAAAATGCAGTACTATGCAGGAGAGGTGCTACCATGATGACACAAAAAATTATGGAAGAGCTTTTTAACACCTGAGAACAGGAGTAACGTAGTGAGATGTGTTTTATGCTCATAAAGTAAAGACGACCTCTACTTTGATTACATAAAGTACCATAACCTTTTATGGTACTAATGTTGAGGGAAAGGTTTGGAGGAATATTTTTCTACTAAGATAGGAAATATTTTTTGGACAGAATTAACTGGGCTATTAACTAAATGGCTTTCCAAATACGGCATTTTCACTGCAAGTGTATTTCAGAAGATAATAATGAAGTTGTCTATTTTCTGTTTTAGTTTTGGGGTTTTTTTATATATCAGGAGATAAACCTTACAGGAAATGAAACATTCTGAAATCTGAAAAGATTTGGAAACTGATTTATAAAGACATGAACATGTAGTTCATTCTCTGCACGTTCCAGTGTTAGACAATAGCAATCAATGGCTTGAGTCTTGTAACCCAAGGTTTTTTGAGAAAAGTATGGTTTTAAACTAGGGAAGCAAACACAGGAAGCTTAAGTTGGACTTAAAAACAAACTCAAATAATGTTCTACCTTTCTAATAAAATTGGAATAAATCCTAAAACTGTGCAGGTACTAGTGTATCTAGCATTAGTGGTCACTAAGTTGTGTTGCATTGGGTTTTCTTTCTAATTAACTCATAATTTCATTGACATTAATACTGCAATGTGATAGTACTTTATACCAGGATAAACCACCATTGGACAATTCCTGCATTGAATTGACTGGTCATCTAGATCTGTAGGTCATACTCTTTCTTGAACACCAGTATTTATTCTGGCATTTAAATAAAAATTCTTCCTTGGCTTCCGTTTGACCTTGTGTGAGTATGATGCAGGATCTTTTCTACTTTGTCTTCATTATCTTTTTATTGTTGCCTTAATTGTTATAGATCACCTGGTCGGTCTTTTGTGTCAGTAATTCAATTTTTTAATGGTGAATACTGATTTGCCTGCATTTTGGCATTGTAAGATACAGTGGTATACCTTTTGACCGGTTGCCTTGAACAGTATGAGGATAGGAAAAGGAAAATGTCTCAGCAGTAGCTAATCAAGCCAGCTCCAAAGACCTTAGCCCTAGTTTAATCATAACAGTAAAATATCAAATTCCAGTCTTTTATTAATAGTGTTTGTAATTTGAATTATTTATTTAATGTTGAAATTACTTTGTTATGGAGAGTTTTCTCTATTGGTTGCTCTTTTCAGGGGAAAGGAGCTATCTAGAAAAAGAGTATAAGAAATGTTGTTATTACCATTAGACTTCTTCCTATGCTTTGAGAATTTTGGTTTCAGAGAGTCCCTCTTTGTTTTACTGTCATAGTTGACACAATCTTCCAGAGGATAGTGTAGTTTTGTATAATTTTTTGATAATGTGGTTCAGGAAGAACACACAAAAGTACAAAATCCTGCTCGTCACATGCATTTGTCCTCTTTGCAACCACTCACTTGGTTACTATTTTGGATAATAGTATGCATGTTTTGTGACTTTAAATGCTATGACATATTTCAAGGTCAAACCTATACTGTGTTGGACTCCAAGCAGCAAATTGGGGATAAATGTGGGAAAGGGAAGTTTTGTGGTAATCCTTAATAACATGTCTCTCAGTGTTATTCTGGTGGTTTCAACTTTCTCCTCCCACAAAGAAATGTCTCATACTCACCATAAGCTTCAGAAAAAGCACACTAGGAGGAATTTTACTTTCGCTGTCTTTGCTTATTGATGGCACGTGTAGAAACTGTCATCATCATGGCTAGGCTTCGTGAACGAAGATTTGGGAAGGGCTCTACCCACGTTTGTTGCAAGCACGTTGGTGGCTAAAAAGGCCAATACGAGATAGGCATGACCGGTTGCAAAAGGAACAACAGAAAGACTCCTTAGATGGTGTGTTCTGCAAGGCACGATTCTTTCTGCATTGTCTTTTCTCTTCAAGGGCGATCCTGCATGCTTTCTCAAAAGCATC
>VWZX01009232.1:122455-179566 GCA_013399015.1 Galbula dea
TTTGTACTTTTCTTCAGGTGTTTATTTCGCCAAACTATAAAGCTTTCCGAAAGCATTATATGCCTTTGCTAACCTGTTGTCTTTCTCTCTGTCAATCTTGCCATCCGAGGAGAATGGGCTACCTAGGTAATTAAACTGCTGAGCTGATTTGAGCTCTGATTCGCCAATGGTGATATGGGGATGATGGAAGACTTCCTGAGGTGCCGGTTGATAGAGAGCTTCTGTCTTCTTTATGCTGACTTCTAGCCCAAAGAGCTCGGCAGCATCTGCAAAGCAGGATGTTAAACGTTGCAGAGCTGCTTCTGTGTGTGCAACAAGGGCGGCGTCATCAGCATAGAGCAGCTCCCAGGCAAGATGATTTAAGGTCTTAGTGTGGGCCTTCAGTCTCCTTAGATTGAATAGGCTTCCATCAGTACTGTATTGGATGTAGATACCATCCTGATCATTGAGGTCTGCTGTGGCCCTTTGGAGCTGTCTTTGCTTATTGATGGCACATGTGTGGAAACTGTCATACACTAATTAATATTTCCCATTGTACAGTTTGGGTGGAGAGGTGTTTAAGCACGTTAGTTCTTTTTCTTTTCACTACAGAATGTATCTTTTGTATGTGTAAATAGGAAAAATAATCAAAGCACTTCAAAGCAGGAAAATGTTCCTGTGGAGAGGATATTTTTCTAAAGATTTTTGTCTGAAAAATTCTGCATACTATCTTTAGGAACTGAGTCCCATTAAATGTCTTAACCTCTGATGATTTCATGGGTTTAAGTTCAGAACTTCAGTAAAAAACCGTATGCCTCTTGGTTTACAGGAACAATGTTTGACTGCTACAAAGACATGATTCTTTGAGGCTGTTTTTAAAGATGAGGGCTATAATATATCATATTTACAATGTCTAGTGTTCCAAAATCTTACCTAAGTCTTCTTTAAGAAGAAAACTACTTGACTGTCCATTTCTTTCATCACTGCATGCTTGCATGGTCTGACTTCAGCAGGTGAATCATATATCATACAGTCAGGCAAATAGTTATTTCTATTTTTAAATATTTGTTGCAAATACTTATTATAGACTAGGCTTAGGCAGTTCTGCTGCTTCTTAGTATTTTTCCCCATACTCATGTCGCTTTCGCAAGACTTGGCTACAATATGATGGAAAAACAGAGTTTTCAAAGAGTGTATAAAAATGAGTTGTTGGATAGAGAAGAAGGAACTAAACGAGTGATGCTATGTAAGGGAAAGGCAGTTGCAGTGAGGTAAGTTACTCGTGTGGAGAGTCAGAAGGCAGCTGACTGTGTTAGTATCTGTGTGTGTATGTTGGCCAGCCACTTTGCCTGTGGATAGTTCAATACCAGCCATATCTTACATCCTGTTGTTTATGCAGCCAGAATGGAAATACAGGGTGAAGTTGAAGGATAACGCAGAGGAAGAGTAGAAAAAGAAGAGAAAAGGGTTTGGGAGTGGTGTGGAGGACTGGACTTGGTGAATGTAGTGTTCTGTGGATTGGTGTCTTGGCCAACATTAATTTTGCTACGTGCAGACCTCATGCTTTCATAAATTGCAGCTGAACCTTTCAAGGGTTTGTTGTCATATTTCAGTGTTGAAGGCTAGTTGGATGTTTACTTGAAACATTGCCTTGAATATGTATTAAATGTCTGTTGTTGAAAATTCTTGTGTTATCTGAGCAATAAAAAAATACTTTCTTTGTAACCACAGATGTTTGTCACCTTTCTAGTTTAGAGAAAAAAACCTCTCCTTGCTGATGATAAACATCTTAATTGATAATCATTATTTTAAAGCTAATCAGATTATGATCCTTTTCTACTTTGTCTTTGCTCTGTAAACCACATGGAAATACTGCCTCTTGAGAATAATGTGCTTGCTGTATTCACAGAGCTTGTACCCACAGTACAGAAAAGACTGAGATGAATAATGTTTCCTTTGATTTGCTGAATGGGTTGCAGGGCTGGAAGCCTAGTAACAGAATCAGGGTTAGAACTGATTGCTTGTTTAGTAGATGTTCTCCTTGTATGTTAATTTCTTAATCAAAAAAAGGTGGAAGTGCTACATAATGTTGCTGCTGATAATTGTAGTCATTTCTGCTGCCACTATCGCTTCTATCTTTTAATTTTTCCAAAGATGTACTATCACTATGCTATAGTTTTTCTTTCAACATGAATTTTTTAGAAAAGTAGAGTTCGGTTGAGTCATAAGCATGTCTAGAGTCTAGGCTGATCTATAATCCTGAGGAGGTGACAAGAAGTAGTCAGAAATTCAGTGATTGTTGTGGTTAAACTGTGTGTTTGTAGAATTAGATTAAAGGATACAGCTTTACCATTATTATTTCAGTATCTTTTGTCAGATTGGCCTGTTAACAGGCCAGTTGTATTTTCTGTCTGTTTGCCTCTTTTTGGCAAAGTAGAGCAGACCAAATCCACAAACTGATGTTTGCTTGCTACAGTCAGTTACTAGCATGATAAATATACCACAAATGTTGTTTACCTCAATGATGGTAGCAGGCATACATCTTTAGTCTGCATTCCTACAAATAAACTGTGCTTGAATTTGGTTTTGTTTCTTCTTTTTTTTTTTTTTTTTTAAATATAGAGTAAGAAGTCCTTTTCTATGGGAAAAGAATTCTTCTTGTCTTTTTATAAAATCAGTTCTTTTTTTTGACAGGCAATAAACCCAGGAAGTTAGAGTTAGAAACAGTAATGTTGAAAAAATTTATCTTAGCTTCCTGGCTTCTAAATTTGAAAGCTTGAATTTTTTTATAAACATGACACAAGATCAGATGATAGCAAGAAAAAGATTGCTTATATGTTTGTGTACGTATAAAATTGACCTTTGTGATGCAGCTTGACATCTAAACACTAAAAGCAGTCATTTGTTTTGACAGCAAAATTAATTGAGGCTAAAACAGTCGAAATTCCACTTGTATCAAGCTGTTAATTAGGAACTGCTATCTGGCTTTAGTGCTGTCAGAAAAATAACCTGTTCTGCTATGATTAAATAGCAGAATGATGGTCGGTCCACTGAATTTGAGAGAGAGGTTGAATAAACTTTCTACTGCGGAAGCAATTCAGAAGTGACACGCTGCAAGGGGGGGCAGAATGTGCATTGATATCCAGCTGAGCTGTCAACTGGC
This sequence comes from Galbula dea, assembly GCA_013399015.1. Taxonomy (NCBI): domain Eukaryota; kingdom Metazoa; phylum Chordata; class Aves; order Piciformes; family Galbulidae; genus Galbula; species Galbula dea. The sequence continues at coordinate 125,598 of VWZX01009232.1, forward strand.
AGTGAGCCAGGCACGCAAAGCTTTGCCATTTGAAGCAGCATGTGAAGCATATGCAGTTTAAAAAAATTGTCCTCCTTTCATGCATGATTTACCCTCAAAGAGGAAAACTTTTGTTTTTATCGAAAACCAGAATTTTGTTTATCATATTTGTAACAGGTACAGATTTATGGAGTTTTTTAAAAAGCTTTTTCTTGAAACAGATGTGTGCATATGCATGTAAACTGATTCGTTAGGATGCAGTGAAGGGCAGATGTTTTTTAGTGTCTTGAATGTTTCCAGTTATTGAAAATTAAATGTACTCAATAAAAATATATGCTTTCTGTAATACATTACCCCCTTTAAACTAGAAAGTAGACATTTTCCAAAAGCAGCAGCAAATGTAAAACACTTTTTATTTGATTTGTTGACTTCTTGATTTGTTTACCTTTTTAGCTCTGCAGGATTTTCCAGTTCATTGATACACTTACTAGGGGCTCTTTTCAGGGTATGACATAATATTATGTTTTCCTTCCTACTAATAGTAGTTGACTTTTGTATTTGCCTTGTTTGCTTAAGAATCCAAACAGTAAAACATTTTTTTCCCCCCTCGATTGAGGAAACTGCAAATTACTTTATTGTTTTGACCTTAGCAAAACATTCTCCAGATGTCTCCCTCGGAGTTTTTGTCTAAGAGGTATACAGAAGGATTAGAAAACCTATCTCTAGGGTTTTGTGGAGATAGATAGGTTTTATAACTCTTCTCAAGGCAGTTGACAAACAGACTTGACTGTCTTCAAGATAATTTATCTAAAAAATGGGACTAATTAAGTGGTGGGTATGAGGTTATTTATAAACTCTCTTCTGTAGTTGCCTTGTGTATACTCTGAAAATGTTCTTCCCATAGATGTGGGCTAAGTATGTAGTATATATTGTAATATAATATGCAGTATAGTTGCATTTTCTTCATTCATCTTTGAATAAGAACAGTATCTCCTTACTGCTAGCCACCTACTTTGCCTCTCAGTCTCATGGAAACCCACATATGTGCCTCTTGTAATAAGAAAAACTGTACACTTCTGGATTGTTTAGGAGATGCATTCTGAGCTGCAGGCTCGTTAATGCTTTATTTATTCCAATGTCTCATCCTAAGTTATTAAATTAATGGAAGATTTGAAAAATTTTCATTTATTCAAATTGCCTTTTGCCTTTTCTGTTCTGGCAAACCAAAGCTTCCTCATTTTCAAGAGCCTTAGAACTGACCCACTCCTGATTTATTTGCTTCAGACTTATCAAATAGCAGCTGTCTCCTTCCATGTGTCTATAAAACCGTCAACCGTTTGCCTTTTCTTTGTGCTTGTATCTGTCCCACTGCTAGAATGCTGTAAGCTGCAGCAACTTGCCTTGGAAGATACTTTAGGATGATGCTTGGTGTGAACGTTTACATACAATTAGAGGAGCTTACTCATTTTTGATGCTTGCTACCTTTGTAGAACACAGAATTCTCCTTAACATCCTGATAGCGAGGTGTATGTATCCTTAAGGAACTGCAGAACCATTAGACACTTGTATTTTTCTGTCTTAATAAAGATTAGCCTTCACTTATTATTTTTTTCTGTTCTATGTGTACACAGTAGCAAATAATTTCAAGTCTGCGTACAGGTATTTGAGATGCTTAAGCTGTAGTTACCATTGTATGGAAAAAGCAGACTAGACTGTAAAAAAGTTGTTGAGCCTGAAACCATCCATGCTTAGTCCAACAGAACATTCAGAGACTTTTGGATTAGAGTTGAACTAGATCTTAGCTGTACCTTTTTACTTAAGTGCCTTAAAATGTTTTGGTTTTTTAAATTATTTTTTTTACAGTGCTCCTTTAGTTCTAGTATTTACTTTTATTTTGTGCTCATATGAATGTTTGAGAATAGGCTTCCCTTCTCAATTCACATTGTTGTCTTGTGTTGTTAATAGAAAAAGAACAAAGGAAATCTCAATGCTTTGACTGTAGTACGGCAAAATGCATTATTGTCATCGTTATTGTCAGCATTGTCATCATTATGGTAGCATGGCAACAACTAGATGGTCCTTTGCAGTACTTTGTGCTACCATGTGGCAGGAACTCTAGAGATTGCTTCAGGAAACCACTTCAGTCCCCAACATCAGCAATACTTCTTAAAAGTGAAAAAACTGCTTTTCTTTCTTTAGATGTGGCAGTGGACAGTGAATCTGAGTACTTGCTTCAGTAATTTTGGCCACTATAATCTTCCTGATTTTTAACTAAAATCCTTGTTAGTGTCAAGCTTTTGTCTATACTTCAGTCATTGCGCAAAAATCTGTTAAGAAACCTTTTCTGCCACATAAAGAAGTAGTGCATATGTCTTAAAATCTTTGTGTGGCTGCTATAAAAGTTACTGTGATACCAGCGTATGAGTTTGCATTCTTTGACTTGCCTATTACACCTGTCTGGCAATCTCCATTAATGTCAACCCACTGGGAGTTTTTGACTATACTGTTTATTGATTAAGGAATCAGGAATCAGAAGGAAAGGTAGTTCAGAGAAGAAAGCTTTTTGAGGGTTTTTTGCAGTGATAGAGCAGGTTTCCACATACACAAGTACGGTGGGCACTGCAGAGGAACTTCTCAAGAAAGCATTCAAATTCCTTGTTGATGCTATGATCCCATAGCAGAATGTGTGCCTAAGTCCTTTTGGCTGGCTAGGAGACTGCAGCTGGTTGTAACAGGAGATGATGTGGTTACACTGCACACTTCTGGCTGGGCTACAGTATTATTACCTCTTTGGGCACAATGACATCTGCCCACAGGAGTTTCTAGCTGTTCTGTGGGCTACCAAAAGCTCATCGCAACTATACTATTTTCTAAATTGGTTCACCGTAGAGCGCCACAGAAAATGTCTATTTCTGTAATGTTATTTTGGTTGAAAAATACTACTCCCTAAGCAAAACATAGTATACTCTTTACAACAGGCATATAGGAAGCAGAACTGATGGGAGATTTGAAGTTGCAGAACAAAACTCATAAGAAAATGAAAAACTGCTACAGATCCAAAAATGAAAAACTGCTATTAATTTCACTCCTCCTGCAAACCTTCCAAATTTTAAACCTGCAAACATATTTTAGCATTGGAACAGCCACCTGCATCTTGAACTTCTGAGATCTCAAAGGATGAAGGCCCTTTAGAAACTGAAGTAGGAAAAGTAAGTTAGGATCAAAATATGCTTTTTCAATTGTAGCTGATTCTCACAATTTTTTGTAAGGAAATGCTGTTTTCATGGCTGTTATTTATCTTCTCTGCAGTAAAGCAGCTAGTAGATACAGGGGAAGAAAGAGCGTATGTGAGGAGAAAGAAACTCCTGTGGTAACTCTGCCCATTTTAATGAAGCATAAAATAAGCTAATAGGTGTAGTTAAGAAGAAAGTGTATTTAAAATTTCCCAGTTAAATTCATAGGCCTTAGTGAAAAGTGGTACCTGCTTATTGAAACTTTTTTGTGCAGCTTCCATCTCATTACTATTTCAGACAGTTCCTCAATAACTGAGATTTTTTCAGATTGAATGTTGTAGTATATCCTATGAGAAAATAACAGATTGTTGCATAAGAGGAGTGATTTTTTGGGGGCCTGGTGTATATGCTAGGTTTTTTTAAGTCTAATTCAAAATTGTAATCTGATATTTGTACCTGTGTTTCTGTCCGAAGCATGAATGCTTGTCTCTTCAAATAAGAAGTTTATCAAGCTCTAAAAAACCCACCTTCAAAGACAGATGTTAGGCAAGTGTAAGAGATAAAATGCAGGAACTTGAATGTACTGGATATTTGTCTTCTGCTTATGTTGGAAGTGAAAGTTAAATATACTAACCTGAAACAAGGATGAGTTATACTTGAGCCATGAATAATTATTCTAATCGCTAGTGTAAAACTCTTGAAAGTTGAGGGGTCAGTCTTAGTAGCTGCAAAGCAGAAGGAAAAAGATGGTATTCGGAGAAAGCTTCAGCATTGTTTTTCTCTGAAAGTATGTTTAAAACTGTATTGTTTACAGTTTTCTCCTTTTGTTTTGGGGATGAGTGTAATTGCCTTGGCTTTTGGTTTTGTTGTTTTGGTTTGGATTTTTTTTGATCTTTAGCAAAGTGATGAAAAATGTATTGTCTTAAGTGTAGTGTTGAAGAAGTAATGGATTTGTTCTTCAGCTTCTCTGTTTTAAGATATTTTTCTGAATTTCTTAAAATGTTGATTAAATCAGTGTGGAGATATAGTCATCTACAGTTCTCTACAACAGGTTTTCTGGATTTTTTTTTTCCTGGTCTTTGTTTTGAGATACCCAGATTTGTTGATTTGTGGAGTATGCTGACTTTGGTTTACTGTGAATTGAGTGGAGACCAAATGAGAGGATTGGAAGACCAGCTTAAAATTCCCATGTATTTACAGTGTTTAAGTAAAATGAGATATGTTAGGAATGTGTATTTTGTGTCATTATAACTTATGTTTGAAATTATTAATCAAAATTTAAAGGGCAGTTAAGACTGCCATTTGAGATTGATCTTTTTGATATTCTGCTTTCAGGAGCTTCATTTGCAGGCCAAACAGCTACATTATGATAAATGGGTTATTGGTTAGTTCTAGTCCTCTATTCTCATCCTGCTGCTAGCACTCAGATTTTTGTTGTTTTTTTTTTTAACTTGCTGGGAAAATTTTGCAGACTCAGTCTTAATTACAGTAAATACAAATTACTACTTTGAGAACACCTTTTTTGGGGAAAAAAAAAAAAACACTAGAAGTCTGCAAAACTTCAAAGAAAATATCTGGTAGATTATATCTAATATGACTAAAAAGTTCAGTTTTCTTAATGTTGGATACTGAGTTACATTAGCAACTTCTAAATTGTCTATTTGTTTGACATAAGCATAAATTTCTTTATTTGCAGTGTTGAGAAATGCTATCAAAATACAGCATTTATACTGAGTTGAACACAACATATTTTGCACTGCAAGAGTTAAATATACGTACTGTGGATTACATTAGAAATAGAACCATTTGAAATAATTAACTACATGAATCAAATAAATTAATCCCAGTTGTATAATTCACAATGCTAATTCACAGTTGTTCACTGTGGTATACTATTTAAAATCATACTGAAGCTTTTAGTGTCTGTTTCTTGTATGTGAGATCTGTTTATATGAGCTATTTATTTCAAGACTAAAAGTGTAAGGGTACAAATCAAAATCTGAAACTGCTTTCAGGAACACCTTTTATTTTATGTGAGAACACCCTGAAAATTACACAGCTTTTGGTTTTATGATGGATGCCTGCCAATAATCTTAACTTTATAATAAAACCGAGCGTTTACTAGCAGATCTGTTTGGAGGCAGGAGCGAAAGTAGTTTCTATATTTGAAGTTTTACGATTGCTTTACTTGGTTTTCATTGAAATTTTCAAGATTTCAAAGTCACACTTAAGTGAGAGTGCATAAGTGTAGGGAGTTGGAGGATGGATTTTGGCTGCTGTGGAGTATAGAATTGAGAGCGTTCCCCTCCCCCCATCTTAATTTGCGATGTGTCTATATATAAACTTGTGTGCATGCCTTCAAAATGAATACAGAAAGATAAGTAATAACCACAGTGTCACAGTGCTGGCATGCTAAGCCTTGTGTGTTTTCTTCTGGAGATACTGTTGCAACCTACTGTTCCAAAGAGAGGCCAAAGGGCTTATTCTTAGTATGGGCTTAAAAGAAAGGTGCCTGCCTGTATGTGCTCCCTGTTTTCTTCCTCATGCATAAGAGCTGATGTGATTCTGCCATTCCAGGTCTTATGCAAAAGGTCTTACTGGTTTCCTCCCTAAAATGGCTTATAGTGGGTTAAAATTCTAGACTTGGTATGATTGAAGGAATGAGTGTAAAGTGTTGGTGCATTGCCAGGAGATGGCTACTTTAATGTAGAGGAGATGGCTACTGTAATGGAAAGCCATAATAATGAATTTATTTAGATATACCACTTAACTAGTATTCTCTGCTCTTTGTTATGTTTAGTCTTAACAATTTTTTTGAAGTTTTTTAATTTTCTGTAATGCTGGGTTTAGGATTCTGCAGGCCACTTTCAACTCTCTAGGTAATTTACTATGAAGAGTAAACAAGAACTAATATAGTTAGCAAAAGTGTGAATCTCAAAATTAGGGCTATAGCTGTGCTTTTTTCCTGTTTGATTTTTTTCTTCATGTAGTTCTTCATTGAAAGAAGATAAATTGAAAATTTTAGACTGATGCTGTATTAGAAATGCAATTTTGAATGAGACACCAATTATGTCTGTTTCATGTGGTTGTAATAACAGGCAATCAAACCATGTACTATTATTGTAATTTTTCAGTATGAAAATGTGAAAATATTTAAAGATTTTTTTGTGCATGTATTATCTGTTTGACTGTTGGCAGGGTAATTGTGCTTTTCAGTTACCACCTAAATTTATAATTGGATTGTCTAGTATTTTCAGGAAATATTAGTAGTTGTTAAAGTGTCTTTGACTAATAAACATTTGACTAATGTTTATCTTTACTGCCATTTCTTTAAGGCCCTATTGAATTTGAAGAATGTGACACATCCAGTGCAGTTGAAGGTGGGTTATTGTAGCGTAGTCATTTACTTAAGAATGTTTAAGATATGGACCTGAAACGGTGGAATGAAGGGTATTCAGTGTGTGAATAAAAGTACTACAGTAGACTAAAAAGCATTTTTGCTTCTGAGAAACAAACATCAACAAAAATAGATCTGTGATACTTTATAAGCCCAATGCACAAAGATCAAAGACTTCTGAAGTTTTCTATAAATATACTTTGTCTAAGACCCTGTCTTTGGCAGGGGTTTGGATTTGGTTCACTTATGACTTTGTTGTAACTTAATTTACAAGTGTCAAAACATAGCCTCGTCTATCATGTTGTTGATACCAAAGTCTAATTCAGTGGTATAGTCTCAAGGCCTTTCTTTGCTTAAGGAAATTTGCTAAGGGGATTGTTTTAAGTGGTTGAAAACGGCTTTATTTACATAAGCCCTATATTTACTTCTGGGACAGAGGAGTCGACAGTATAGCTATAGCAGACAACAGCTTTTAATTTGCCAAGATTGCTGCTGAGACTTAGTCTTTTGTTGACTGAAAAAGAAAGGTCCATGTTCAGAAACTATGCTTGTACTCAATTTGTCATTGTTTTGGGCTGCATAAAGCACAGAAGGAAAACAAAGCCCAGCCAAGCATTTAAAAATAATTCTTGAGAAAATTCTGACTCTATTAAAATAAAAGATGTGGCTGAGTAAGAGTGGAGAGATTCCTTGTGCATTTCTGTAAATGAGAATATCATGATTTTTTAAAGTGATATGCTTGAATTGTCAGTTAAATTTTGGAAATCAAATAATTTCCACCATTTTCCTCAGAAACATGCTGTAAATAGTATCATACATCACAACAAAATTGTAGACTATTTGGATCAGACACTTGCTATTAGTCATTTTGTTTGGCAGTCTACTTTGCCTCAAAAAAATTGAGGAGAGAAGCATACATGATAGCAAGTCTGATGGAATATTTAAATATGTTTTCATTTTAGTACATTAAATGGGTGTGCAAGCAAGCTTTTTTCTGTACTATAACTATATGTAACCAGCACAAAAACAGGGAAGAAATAACAGACAGGAGGCATGGTTCCAGACTCAGTGGGAGCCAGCATAGAGCTGGCTACAAGACTAGGAATTCATGAATTTGGCACAAAAAGAAAAGCCAAGAGTTGATCTGCTTTTTAGCAAGATCAGAATCCCACTACTTAGGAGAAGTAGGGGCTGGCAGCTACCAGTAACATGCAGGGAAATGACAACGAGGTGTTGAACTGCAGTAGCTGTGAGAAGCAAGATTCAGTCGCTGTCCAAATGCATTGGCTATTCAGGGTCAGCCAGAGCAGAAGCGCATGTTGAGTTTCTTTGAGCCAAGTCCCTTTCCACAAAACTGGCAGTACACTCATTTTCTAGTAAAAAAAAAAAAAATAGTCTGCATACCCTGCTTAGAGAGTTGGATGTACAGTACAAATCAGTTTTTGTAAAGTCTTAGGTTATTAACGTGTTGAACCATAGTTTAATTTATTTTCTTGATTGATGTGTTACTTAACAACAAATTGGAATAATATTCCCTTAGGTTGGCTCCAGACCTGTCTCCACTGTTAGATTTTTCTATCACTCGTGGAAGCATTTAAAAAATACTGGCGCTGGTATGCCACCTGTGTTTAATGTTGCCACATATGTGCTTTCTTCCAAAACTTTCTTCCATAGGGATAAAGCTACGGAAGAGGAAGGGTTTTGGTTTGTCAGGAATAATGAAAAAAGAGAAAGATACTGAATCTACGTAAGTATATTTCCTTCTAGAAGCCTTATATTTTTTCAGTGTATCATGTCCTCATGCATTTCTGAAACACCATTGTTCTAACTCATGACTGATGTCCCAGCTGTACGTTTTGCCATATTCATTACATGTTTGTTGTCTCCTGGGAGTTAAAACTCTCCAGAAAGTGAGACTGAATAGACATTCATAGGTGGGTTGGTTACAATCTCTGTGTTAGTAGTTTTGGTCACTATATCCCAATGGCTTTTTTTCATAAAGTCTACATTTATTTTCTTGATAGAAGTATTTGATTTGACAGAAAATAGCTACCAATTTGAAAAACTTAGAAAACTCTGGAAACATTCTGAGGCAACATCTGCATACATACTTTTAAAAATTACTTTTAAAAAATATTTTTTCAAGCCTTATCTTTTGATATAACGATGAAGAATTAATGACCTAACCTACAGACACTAATTGTTTGCACATAAAAAAATCCCTTATAGGTATTTTTGTTTTGGTGTTTAATTTTAATAGCGATACACTTCTAAACCATGCTTTTTCTTCTCTGTCATGGTGTCTTTAGGGCTCCAAAATGTTTTTTTGTATTTCTGTTCTTTCTGTAATTTAATCTTTCCCCCACCCTCTCTTCTGTGCTTTATGAAGCTGGAGAAAATGATGAAAGAAGTGCTGTATGGTGTGATTTTGGTCAGCAATAATCAGCATTTCTTTTGAGTTTTTATTCTGCAGTGTTTTGAGCATAAACATTCAGCTTTTATTTAAAACTCATTCAGTTAAATGTGTATTATTTATAGTAGAAAATTTTATCAACAAAATTGTTACAAATAATTTTCTGATGAAGTTTCAGTTTAAAATAATTAAAATGTTAGAAATGATAATATTCATGTTTTAAACAGCTTTAGTGCCCTTTAAAAAAATTATCCATTCTCTCTGGAAAGTTATTTACATAATTTTTTTTTTTTGTGATGCAAAAAAGTTGTAGTATCAAATAGTAGCAAATAAGTGTGTTCAATGTTTCGTCTTTTGTTTCTTGCATTTACTTATTACAAAGTAGTGATTTTGATAGTATTAATCATAGAATGGCCCAGGTTGGAAGGGACCTTAAAGATCATCTAGTTCCAACCCCCCTGCTACGAGCAGGGACACCACATGCACTAGACCAGGTTATCTAAGTACTGTTGTGTGATTAAATTCTGTAGCTGTCAGCTTTTCTTGTCCAACAAAATAATTTTTTTGCCACCATGTGGTTATTACGCAAACTACTCTCATGTTATGTATGTTACAAGCTTCCTTGCAAACCTTCCATCTCCTTCCACCCATTCTGCAGATAATGAAACGTAATCTGGCCTCAGCAAAGATTTAGGCTCTTACTAGTAGTTTTCTGGAGCTAGTAAAGGCCTGGAAACTTCAAATTAACTCTTCCCAGGAGTATGACTCAATGTGCCCTTATTCAGAAATCATGTATTTCTTTGACCTGTAACAGACAGAAAATTTTCTTGGGCACTGAGGGCTGAAAACTGGCTTCTACGCTATGTGGAATACTTTCTGCCTTTGTATGCTTATCCATTGTAGTATCTGAATACTTGTCTAAAAGCTAGTTTTCCCCAAATACATAATGTTGAAAGACAATATCAGTCTGTCTTTCTAGAAAAATTTTGGTTTTAATGGCCAGTGAATGTCAGGTACATTAACTCAGCTACTCTGAACTGGGAAGAGGTTTTGCCTTGCCTTCAACAAGTTGGACTGCAGTTTGATTTATTGTTTTCTCTGCTTAAACACAATACAAAAATTAATAAGATTCTGAGATCAGAAAGAAGTGTGATGGCATGATACTGACATCCTATTTAAAACATGCCATAGCCTTTTACATAGATTCTTGCTTTAATCCATGATTTCTAAATGAACTAGAATATCACAAATAAATAATAAAGGATTTATTAGGTACTTAAGTAAATTAGTTTTTTATGATCTCTTTAAAAATCGTTATTGCTAGTCTGAATTTTGTCTAATTCCACCTTCAGCTGATGATCCTGTTATAGGCTGTATGTTATAACTGTATCATCAGAAACTTCTCTGTGCATAGAGGTCAAGTCCTTTCTTAATCTCGTGTCAAATTAAACTGTAAGCATGCTTAGCTTGTGTAGGGAAGGCTTTCTACATCTAGAAAAATTCTCATGGTTTGTAGGCTTTTCTGTTTATCAATATAAACTGGATGTTGTGTTTAGTAATGGTTTTACACAGGGAAATACCATAGTGTATTCTCTTATGTATTACTGTATAGGTTAGTTATGGGTTTCTCTTCTTTTTCTAACCACTGCTTTGTGTGATTTGGTTGTTTTGCTTTTTATCTACAATCCTTAAATTCCTTTACAGCATCCCCATTTGCCGGAATGTTAACGTTATACTAGAAGTACAACCTAGCTCCTCAATCTTAAAAGACAGATCAGGCATCTAGTGATGGAAAAGCACATCTGTCTAAAAGCTGATGTTCTCAGTTTCCATTTCACCAGCATTTGCAAACAATTATTGAGTTTCCCTTTTTATCTTGAAAATGGATCCTGGGAGCTGCTGTTGTTGCTTCTCTGAGTGATACTGAATCTGCTGGGGTTTTTTAATATCTGTTACCTCGCTGACTTTTTAATAAACTTGGTTGTGGGCTGAATTGCTTCAATTGTATTTTACCTCACCTCTTTTACGATTTTTGACTTTAATGGTCTTCAGGCTGTCTTGTTGGAGTACAGGCAGTTTTTAAAACCACATGTGAGAAAATGTTTGCGACATCTTCTGAGACAACTCTAATACTTGGTCTCTTCAAGCTGTAAAATAGTTTTTAAAATAGCTCTTTCTGTTGCTATGAATTCAGTTTAGCCAGCAGGGGGAGATAAGATGTTAAGTCTGTTAGAAACGGGGTCACAGTAAGTTCTCTTTTGTGTGAGGCTTTTCAGGAGAGGTGGGATCCTTATCTCACTGTCAGTTCCTTAACAGGCTATAGTGAATTTCCTATTAATGCTTCCATGTTAGCAAGTTTTCATACCTGGTTTTAAAGACACTTTAGTTTTTGTGTTTAACACATTTACCCTTTTCAGAGAAGATGATTTAGAGGGCAATAAATTTTTTCCCCATTTTTTTTCTGTAAATGCATATTTAGGATCTTCAGTTTGATTATATAAAAACATTGTTGTTGCACTCAGGTTAATTTGCCAGGTGCAAATTAGAGAGGACTTGTCTGCTGCTCAGGTATTCCCACATTCTTTAAATGTAATTACTTCTGCTGTTTACAGACATCAGAGGGAATCAGTGTCATTTGTGTTTTTTAAATCCTGCTGCTTAAATTGAAGTTATAGTGGAAAAATATAACAGTCGTGAATAATGTGCTTGCAATCATTGCCTTTTTGCTGATGCCTTTTTTCAAGTGCCTGTTAGAAAGGTATTCTACTTTTTAAAATTATTATTATTATTTTTCACATCTTGTAGTGCTTGACTACAACTGTACTTGAGAAACACAAAAGTAAGAACGAAATTCCAAAACAGGGAAGCTCTGAATTCCTCTAACAATAGTGTTAATTTCTTTGGGAACTGGTTATCGTCCAAAATGTTTTGCAATTGAATGTAGGCTGTTTCATTAGGATTAGTGACTTCTACTTACAGTGCACAGTAACCACTGAGAACTGACAAAGTATATTCATCCAGAATACCGCATGGTATTCCTGGCTTCCCTTGACTACTTTTTTTTTCACTCTCATGTGGGTTTACTTTTGCAGCATTTCTTTTGAGTTTTTATTCTGCAGTTTTGAGCATAAACATTCAGCTTTTATTTAAAACTCATTTGGTTAAATGTGTATTATTTATAGTGGAAAATTTTATCAGAGTCTGAGATGGAATAAGGGTCAAATGCATTGTTTCAAATTAATTGAAAATGTTGAAGTACAAGAACTATGTGATTAAAATAATTTGTGCATTTTATAATTCTGTATTTTCTTTGGTTTTTTAATAGGGAGTGTCCAGATGCAGACTCAGTTGTAAGTACACCTATTTCCAAAACAAATATATATGCTAATATTGTCAAGCACTACAGTCCAATGAAACTTACCTTATGTACAGGCCCTCCAATGCATTATTTATCTGATAGAGGATTTAGTAGTTTGGTAGCGTATCTGAAGTGTTAATTTTGCTAAGTACATAATCTTTGGTAATAGATACAAATATCTGTCAGTAATACATTTATATTTTCTAATAATTTTAGATTCTAAACTTTGTTTTTCAGGTTAATAGTTTAAATTGCTTGGCTAATAGATTCTAAGTAAGAAGAAGTTCTGTTTATTGTGGACCCAACTTTGCATCATTGTATTCCTCTGCTTACTGTTCTTTACTTTGAGAAGTCCTTCTCCCATCAATGGGGTTCTGCTTTGTCATGAGGGAATAATTCACAGAATAAGTAGTGGTTTTCTATAGCCTGATTTCTTTTTCAGTTCATTTCTTTAGATGCCAATTACATTAAGCAATTTTAAGTTTCCAGGTTCACCTATTTTGTGGATTTTTTTCTTTGCATTTGGTATCTGGGAGTTTTAGTACCTAATATTAAAACTTCTGAGAAAATTGATTGAAAAAAATCTAGTACAACCGTTCTTATAAATAAGAAAAAGTAAGTTTGGCCACATAATAGAACTGTATGTGTAAGAACAGCCCTGAAAGCATCATTGAGACAGTGATTCTATCCTGTACAAAGTCATCTTGATTAACACCAAATTTCTCTTTTTTGGTACATTTAAACTAAAGTAACTTCAAAATGATCCCTATAATTATCAGGCTTTTGCTGGAAATAATGACCTTTTGACAGTTTATTCACTGATGTTAACTACAACTGGGTTTGACTTGCAGTGTTTTTCTTCTTTGCTCATCTTGGTCTCTACATTTAAAAGAAAAAATAGTGCTTTTTCATTTTAAGGTGGATGTCCTCTTATGGAAGGTCTCATTTCATTTGTTTTTCATTTTTGTCATCTTCTAAGATTTCCTTTCTGTTTAATTTTTCAAACTTGATTTTAATAGTTATAGCCATCTATATTGATATCCCTATGAGGATTTGATTTGTTTTGTACTTTGCAATAATTTACATATGTCAAGAAATTGACTTGGAAAAGTATTNAGTCAGTCACAGAAGATCTCTTGTCTGGCTTTTATGTTATTAAGATTACCCTTTTTTTAAAACATGACTTTTTAATTTTGTGGAAGGAGTTTAAGAGATAACCACTTTACAACTATTTGTAACTATAAGCACTGAGGTAAATACATGGAAATTTTAGAATGTAAACATCCAATAAGAAATTATTTCCATACTTTCATCTACCAGCTCTGCATGATATCGTGGATCTTTGAAAATACACTGTGTAGTTGGTACTATTCGGGCCTTCTCACTTTTCCTAAAGGTATAATGCAGTGTGTTCAAACTTACATTCTCTGTTTCCAGAAAACAAAACAGTCCTAAAATACATAATTTTTACCAAAATAGAAGTTGTCAAATTTATCTATGACAAGACATCCACTTATGCTTATCCTTTTTGTAACTGGAAAGTGTGATGCATTTGAATAAATTGTTCATTCCTATCAATATTTTTTAACTGCTTTGAGAGGGGTTTATGTGCTTATGAGTAGGAAGGCAGCTGTGAACTGAGAGCTGATATTTGTTAAAAATGTTTACCACTTCAATAAGTAGTCTGTGTTTAAATATAGACGACTGCATATCAAGAGATTTAAAATTCCTGTGTTGTTTTAGGTCGGTCTACACATGTAATTTCCATTAAGCTAAGCCTTGATAATTAAGAAAAGGAGTTAACTCTGTGTATACTAGAAAGAGATAGCAGCTGAAGTTATGGCTCTGTGTCTATTCATTACCTAGAAAGTTCTTCTAAAGGCAGAAATAATTTTCCTGTTTGCCATGGATTTACCATGTCTCTAGGGGTGACCTCTAGGAAGATAAAAACTCTAGTAGAAACTTTTCTTTTGAGGAAACATTTACAAAGTTTTACTTATGTCCAGTTAGATCTGAATTTGGATTACAACTCTTCCCTTGGTTAGGATACTTGCAGATCTCCTCCTTCTACTTGACTGCCTATTTTCATGAAGACTGTAGTAATGTAATTATCTTTGAGTCCTCTGTTCAGTCTGTCAAATCCATTTGAAATTGTCCAGTAAGTTCAAAAGTAATTAAAGGAGCCACAGATGCACAGAACATAATGCTGAAACTTTTTTCTTAGGAAACTGGAATGCAAACAAATATATTGAGGCATCCAAACCTTTTCATTAACCTCTTTACATATGAGCATAGCATAATTATGGTTGTATAGAATTATACACCTTTTTTATTCCTGAGAATTTTGAGCCATCAAACCCTAATTAGTGGAACACTAGAATAATCTTATATTTAGTGAAATTCAAATGTTTTTCTTTACTTGCATTTTGTAATGTTTAAGTCTCGCAAATTTTGAATAGCTGCCATTTATACAGGGTACAAGGCTTTGTCATAGCACCAAGACAGTGGCACTTTGAATACCTCTTTTTCTTTCTGCATGTCTGACAATGGAAGAAACTATTGGCTACTGTCTTCCTCCATGTCTTTTGAGTTAATAGTCACCCTAAAGAGAGGAGGCTGATAACATGTAATACCCATATCTTAACCTAAGAATATACCTGTGTCAAATGTACATCTCAAATATGTCAAAGGTTGAAGGGCCCTTTTTCCTCTCGTTCCAGCCCATGAGCTTCAACTGCTTATTTACAGTTTGTTTTGATCCTCATTTGGATTACAGGAAGTTAGTCCAGTTCAGTGAAATGGTATAAAGTTCCTTTGGCAGAAAAAGAAAGTGTGCTGTTCATCTGTACTGTATCTTGAAGCATATCCTGAGGAAAACTTGATAAGGAGCTCTCATTACCACTGTGAATATCCCAGAAGAAGAGAAAATAAACTGAAATCAAGATTAAGTGTAGTGAAGGTTTTTTGCTTCTTGACCCATGACCAACCTGTAAGTAGTGCTAACTTTGCTGAGGAAGGGCCAAATGAAGTAGCTAGGCTGCAATAATGCTCCAAATGTTCCTCTCTTGTGTGTAGCTCAAAGGAACTAATGATGTGGTAATGGTCTGGATTCTTCCATTGCTTTTGGATGACAGAGCAAGGCAACTGAGACAAAGTATTTACCAAAACTCAAAAAATAAGTTTTGGTAATAGAATGCTTAGCCCACGTGCTTTTTGTATAGACAGTTTTGCTTTGCTATTTATTATATCCTTGTGTTTTTTTCTTTAACTATTCACCCTAGAAAGATTGTAGGACATACTAATGCAAAGAAAGAGTTTATAAATCCTAACTTTTTAATGTATTTTTAAAACCATGTAATACCATAATTAGTAATGTATAGTATTACATCTGCAAACTCAGGGAAAACTGTTTTTTATAACTGGATATTAACTGCTTAACAGAGCCTCTGAGAATGTGAAACCTTCTTCCAAGGAAGTCGATCTTCAATTACTGTCACAGACTTCAATTCGTGTCATATGGAGCTGCTTTTTTTTTTCTTTTTTTTCTGCAAAGACTACAAATAACATGTTTGGGTAGGGAACTAGAGCACACCTTCACCCCCATTGTATTATTAACTACTTCTTACAGAAACCCAAAGTTTGCAAAGACCTTCTGTTCTGAAGTTCAAAAAATGACACATATATACTTGAAGGTTGTGGGGTTTTTCTCTGATCAGCATAGTAGGAAAATCAGGTCTTGTCTGTATAGTGTGCTTAATTCTTCAAAGATGCACTGTTATCCACGTAAGTGGAGGACTGTATTAAGAATTACTCAAGTATATTTAAATGCCTTCACTGATATCAGATTTGTGAATGTCTCTCAAATTGCTGTGTTACAAACACGCTGTTACAAAATATAGATTAGTAAATAAAATTCTGATGTTTCAGAAAGCAAAACTGTTCAACTGTTCAAAATTTGAAAACAATATTGTGAAGTTACTACTTAACTTGTAAGTAAAATTTTGAGGTATCATTTTGCTTAGGAGTGACATAATTTGTCTTTTTCGATGTAATGGTGCATTGAGTAACTCTTCCATATAGGAAAAAAAAAATTCGGCATCTTGCTAATAAGAGCAAAATATGTTTTAAGACTGATCATAAATGTAATTAATAAATTTAAGCCTGATCATAAATTGACTGATAGTAAATGAAACAAGATCACTCTGAACCATTAACAAAGCTGGAAATACAAAGCAGATGATTTCTGATTCTGTATGCACTGTGTAGAGTCAGATGTTTTAAATTCCATGTATTTAAATTTTTAGAAATGGGAAAAAAAGGAAGTACAAAGGAAGTTTTCTACAGAGTGTTAGGAAAAAAAGTAGTAAGGTAGGCCTGCTGAAAAAGGTGCAAGGAATTTTTCAGTTTCCTTGTTCAGAACTAAGGCTGTAGAGCATCCATCTCCTTTAGGTACATAGTAACTTTGACTTTTTATCTGAAGTCATGAATACAAGCTACATGGTAAAGTGCCATTGCTGAGGAATAGGTGATTAAAATATCTTTGCAAGATCAGAAATAATTAACTTGAAAATATTAAAGAAATACCGTAAGAGATTTAAGATTTTAGTGCTTACTAGTATTTGCTTTTTCCTAGAGATTATTCAGAAAATTAAGAATAATGCAATGAAAATGACTTCTGTAAACTTAAGTTCTTTCACAATTTTATATCAAAATAGTCAAATTTGCCACCTATGTTGTACATGCTCTATATGCCTAGTAATAATATCCTTTACATATATAGCCCAGCTAGAAGAAAAACTAAATGTTGTCTATTTAAAGATTTTTGTTGGTTTTCAATTCATCTTAGCCATGAATGATCCTTATCAATTGAAAATTGCCTAGTGTGACAACTAAAATAATTTCAGAAGTTGAAGTATTGTAGGAAAATGTACCTACCCTCTAGCTATATGTTTTTGTTCTGTTTACTTTGATGTCAAGTTCCATTAGTGTTTTTTGGTACATAAACAAGGTCAGCCTGAGGTCAAGCGTAGCTAAGAACTCTGATTTGAGCAAGTAGAGCTAAGGTACTGGACCGTGTGATCCTACTATTATTACTTTTTTGTTGTTCAATTCTTTTTTCTTTTTTTTTCATCAAAATAGTGGTAAAATCCAGATCTTACAAGTATTTCAAGCCATTATATCTATGTGATTCTGCGATTAATGTTTGAGCTGAAAGCTATTTTCTGGCCTTAGTTTGATGTGCTACTTAATTGGATATATTATTACATCTCCTATGCAGAATAGTATTTCTTACTGTTTTTAGCAAAAAGTTTGATCTGGTTCTGAATTCATTCAATTTAGTTTGGAAGTGCTACCTTTACAGCTGTACAGAGGAGAATTTTTCCTAGTAATATACTAGACATCCCGTCTGTGACGTACGTGAAAGGAATAGAGGGACAATGACATTTTTATGTTTATCCTCCTCTGTAATTCAAAAGCTATTCAAAGTGAATATGTCTTTAAATTTGACTTCAAATTTTTGGTGAAGTCAAGGGGCTCCTTGCTAGTCCACTTAAAGTTTCCAGTGTAAGTCATTTTGTTGCACGTCATAACTTTCAACAGCAAGGTGTATTTTGTCCATACTGTATATATTTCTATTAGTCAAACTGCTTCCCAGTACCTACATTCTGGTAGAGTAAACTGATTGGTAAGCTACAATAAATCGCTTCTTTATATGAATGCTTTCATTTTTTGTATTTGATGAAATCACTGTGTTTTGAAGGCATTTGAGTTGTGAGCTTTTAGTAATAAACTTACTAAGGCATCTGAGCAGTTCGCATAGACGAACTATGTATACAGAGATAATGAGTAGGTTTTTCTGTCTCTATGGGGAAAGTGTGTATCCAAGTTTATACCTTTATGTATAATATACAAAAGTGTGGATTTTTTTCTCATTTTTGAAATTTTTGTTATTATATTAGAGACTTGTTTCTCTCTGCTCCAAGGCTTTTTTTATGAAATTAAGTGCTTAGCTAGCTATTCTAAGTTACTTTAACATAAAAGTCTTTTCAATTTGTATTGTCTGCAGAAAGTGAAAAACAACTAGTCTGAAGTTCCCAGATGCTTGCTACCTTTGAAAATCCAGGATGGTACTGGAGATGTGTGGAGGAAACTTTGGAACCCGATTCTGACCACTTGTTGTTGAGGCTTGAGGCTGGGCCAACCACCGATGACAGGCGCTCCCTGTTACCCCTTTCTTCCCTTTCCCCTGCCCCCATGGGAAGGGAAAGGGGTTAAGAGAGAGACAGAGAGACTTAATTGTGGATTGGAAAA
Organism: Galbula dea; assembly: GCA_013399015.1. NCBI lineage: Eukaryota > Metazoa > Chordata > Aves > Piciformes > Galbulidae > Galbula > Galbula dea. The sequence goes on from VWZX01009232.1 coordinate 144,290, forward strand.
TAAAACTAAAACTACTTTAATAATAATAATGATGATGATAAATGAAATATATACAAATATGTACAAAACTCAATACCGAACCCAAACCCCCCTGGATGCTAACTATGACACCACTGATACTGTGGCAGTAGGCCTCAGCAGCAGATGAGTCAGGCTTAGGGGCTGGATTCTGGTACTGGATGCAGGAACTCGAGGATCACCGAAGAGCAGGAGAAAAGGAAGACCAAGAAGGGAAAATAATCTAGCAAGGGGAAGCTGACCCCCAGTTTACATATTGAATGTGACGTATATAGGATAGAATACTTTACTTGGTCAGTTTAGGGTCACCTGTCTGTCTGCTCCTCCCTGAAGGTGCAGCCTTTACCCTGCACCCTCCAACATGAGACACAAGATTTAGCAGCGACCTTGCTTTGCATACCAATCCCAGGTAGTAAATCTAAATGTCAGGTTTTATCACTGCTAGAAGCTGGCAGTGTCTGCAAAGACACGTTGTTAGTCTTAGAAGGTGCAGTTTCTCAGGGGAGCTTTAACTGAAAAGTAAAATCTCTAAACATAATTAGTTTGTTCTAACCCAAATGAGGACACTTGTGTTTTAAGTTTCATCTATGCCTTTTTATGTATGTGGATATCCTTTGCTAAAGCAACTGTGCAGGCTTGCTGCCTTTTCAAGGAGGGATTGGAATTTGCAACGTATGTAGCCTGGAATGCTTTAACTCACATATTAAAGTGTTGTCTAGTACTTAGGTTATGCTCCTGCATCAGCAGAGCTTGCGGTGACTTAGCTGAGAGAAATAGAAGTAGAAATAGGGAAAATATTTGAGGCTAAGAGAATTGTAGGCTTATTTAACACAATAGTAAAGCTAAAATGCTTCTGTTGATTTCTGACTGTTTTTGATGCATTTTGATGCAGATGCATTCAAACTCACCAGTTTTCATAGGAAACTTGGAGGCTGTTTTGTTTAGGCTGTTGCTGAGGTATCTTTTCACACTACTTATGAATTACAGAGGATAACTTGAGATAAATGTAATAATTAATGGTGAATAACAGTGACTTTCATGAGCTGTCATAATTAAATTTTAATTTGTCAATTCAATCTGAGGTAAGAACAAGGTTTTTCAGTTATTTGACAATATCCTGATTTGTATTGCTCTTTATAGAACATTCCTGGTGTAGATGATGAAGGATACAGCATTAAACCTGAAGAAACACAGGATATCCTTTTTGCTGTTATATCTTGCCCAGTTATTTGATGTTATAATCCTTTGGAGGGAGGAAGTACTGATTAAAGTGTTAAGTAAAAAAAGAGGAATGGCATTTATGCTTATATTGCAACCTTGTATTCTTATGTTCGTAGCTTTTGCAAAGTGTACAAAATTCTGCCTAGCTTAGATTTTTCTTTGTATACAGATGTTAAAGATTGTATCAGATGTCTTCGGAGCTTTTAAAGGATGTTTTTTGCCTGACAGTAAAAAGCCAAAATAAAACAACAAAAAGCCTGAACAGAGGCTTTAAGGTGACCATGCAGATTTTTCTCCTTGGCATGCTTTTGGGGAATTTGCAAAGTTCATAATTTTTAAAACTTTTTTTATCAGTTCTACACCTGCACCCTCCCACTTTGACACCTTTAAAAAGCTTGAGAACTCCAGCAGTCTAGAAGTAAAATGTATGTACTTAATGAAGTCATTATACCACATGCTGTTTATAGTTGGTGCTTTATCATCTTAATAGTAGTTTTGATATGCAGAATAGATTTTTATTATGAGTCATTTTTAATGGAGGCTCGTGATTTTTCTCTGCTCCTCATTTGAAAAAGAAAAAATTGTCCTCTTTTCCTCCCATCAGAAAGAGAGGGAAGCTCTACTTAAGAATTGGGAATAATTGCTGTAAATTTAAGCAAGCCTAATATGTAAGCAAGATAGCTTATTGGAATTGTCTGGGTACTGCAGATAAAAGGTAAATGTTACACTTTGCAATTGTGAAAACTTTTAAGCAATTAACAGCACCATAAAGTAGGCCAATGCATCATCATAGCTTCTTTGTTTTCATCATCTTTTCTGAGTACGCCTCTGTTACCCTAGATGAAGATTCCTGTACCAGAAAAAGCAGTTTGTGTTCTCTCCTGTTTACAAAACTGATATAAAAATGAAAAACTTTTATCCAGTTCTAAAGAGAGGCATTATTTCATGCTTTGCATGTATTTATCAAAGGGAGAGAGAAGTGAACATACACACTTTGTAAATGATTCTTCTGGGAATCCATTTTGTACATTATCGTTTTTGTGGTGAAGCAATACAAAGGGCCATACAATCAGTGAAAAATTTTGCTCAATGATTTGCCATCCCTGTCAGCAAGGTTGTACTTCAGCTTCTGAAAATCTTGACCAGATTCAAGAAGTGATCAATTCCCTTCTTGTTTTCCTCCCTTAGCCTCCAAGACTGCCTATTTATTCTGCTGATGGGATCTCTCGATATGATTTGTTGTAGGATATTATTTTGCAATAATGGCAGTCAGTCTAAGAAGTCCACTTCTTAGCTTTGGAAAAGTACTTTACAAATGCTGCCTGGTTCATAGGAAATGTACCTAGAAACTCAGTGATAACTTTCAAGACAAGATCTTTTGATGAAGTGAAAAACTACTTGTGTTTTAAACTTTCTTTTCTACATATGATCCATTTTGGAAAATAGACTGTAAAATGAAAACTTGTTCCTTATCATGACTCAGGGATTCTTTCAGTTGAAATTTGTTTGGAATGTCTCTGTGGTTCAGGTTGTAATCTTTGTCAGGGAATAATTTGGAGGATTTTAATTCAAATGGCTGGCATGTTTCCAAGCAAAAATAACAGGAGTGAGGTATGGAATATGTACGCTATTGGTACCTAGGTGGTATGCAGCTTTTATCTTTAAGTAGAGGAAAATTTTCAAATTCTTTCCTGTCAAAACAAATGTGTTTTTTAAGACTTAGCACAGGCTTTTCGGAGCTTTTGTTCACTGCAGCTCCTGTGTGTATAAAGAACCAAGGCTAAGTAATCTGTATATTTTGCTTAGTTCGAGGGCCGAGTTCTCATTGTGATTCCTTTTTTTGCCAAAGTTGACAGTGCTTTAAGCAGCTGATGTTGTTCAGTGTAGTGTGCAGTGTTTTGTGTAACTGACATCTCTTCTTGCAAAGTTTTCAGTACCGCTCTGCAAAAAGGAGCAAGAAATAGCAGCTGGTACTTCCTCTGCTGTTAATGATTTGTACAGGTACCATGGGCATTTCACTGCTAATTAAAAAGACTAGGGCTCTCCTTCACTTAGTTTAAAAGGGTTTCTACTTTTTTCGTATGAGTCTTACAAATCATAAATTTAACGTGAAGAAATATTGCTACTGTAGAATCTTTAATCTATCCTGAGGCCTTCAAATATGTAGTTACTCAGTTACATGACAGATACTGCCATTGCTCAGTTATATGACATAATGCCTTTCAGAACAGAATACCATTTTGAAGATGAATGGAACATGAAAACTTAAGTTTTAACTCTACTTGTGAATTTTGGACAGCGAATATGTATGAAATGTCTGTATAAGCTCTTGAAGACGTTAGGCAGCATTGTTTATCTGTGTTGTTCACTTAATATTTCAACCTTAACTGAGAAAAACATACCAGAGAGAACCATTTCTATCCATCCAGTGATTCTGACTCTGAAGATGATGAACCCAGGAGATTTCATGTAGAAATAAAACCTGTCCAGCCAAATAATAGCTCTCAATATACCATGCCTTCCTTGGACGAATTAAAAGTATCTATAGGGAACATCACTCTTTCTCCAGCCATATCTGTAAGTTATGTTGTTCCTTGTATTTTTGATGCGTAGAAGAGAAAAGCAACAAAGAATCTTTAGTGTAAACATATCTTTTACTGTTCAGAATTTATTCTAGTTTTCAAATTCAATTGTGTGGTAGGTTGTCTTTGGTAAGCTTCATTGCTGTGTAACATTAAGTAATTCTTCCTTCTCAGATTTAACTTTCCTTTGAGTCTTGGGAGTGCTCAATCCTTGTCTTTCTGCTGTTGCCACCACAAGACATTTGAATACATTGTGGAGTTAGCTGAGCATAGCTTTTAACATAGTTTACTAATTAATATTCAATATCATATGAACTCACAGGCACCCTGAGAATGCCTGATCTTGTCTAGCTCGGAAGTTAAGCAGGGTTGGGCCCAGTTAGTACTTGGATGGGAGACTGCCTGGGAATACCGGGTGCTGTAGGCTTTCCAGCTCTGGCAATGGGGTTGGACTACATGATCTTTCGAGATCCCTTCCAACTCTTTTTAACATTCTGTGATTCTCTGTGAACTGTCAAAACAGATTATATAATGTGGATACATGTAATATCTACAGTGTGTTGATCTATTCTGTCAATCCATAGATCCTTTATACCATGAGATGATATTACAAACAGTATCACAGTATGCTAGTATGATATTTAGATCAGAATAAGAATGGCTTTGATTTTATTGAAAGTATTATGCATAACATATTAAAATAATAATTTTTCTCTTTTTTTACCCACACTTTGAAAGCAGAGACACAATCCTGTAAGTATAGAATGGCTTATATTCACATTTTTAGATTAAAAACAAGCTAAGTATAATATGTGAGGAGGATTATTGGAAAAAAATCTTAGAAATGTTTCTTTTTATATATATGCTGTTTAATTTTACTGCCTCAGCCTGTAAAAGTACTTAGTCATACTGCCCCCTTTGTCAGCTCTACAGTGTTCACACCTACCTTTGAGTCATATGGAGAGTGTGTACTGGTTACTGTGTCCTAGCTCATGTTCTGATCTTCTGCAGCTCAGAAAATTTTGCCTGACATTAAGAGCAAAGTATCTCATAGAAAGCTGAGCTGAAACAAGAACCCTGGCACTATTAACTGTTTTACTGGGCAGTTGGTAAAAGAATTTGTCTTCTCTTTTTTTCCCCCGTTTCAGGCACTAATGAATCGAAATCCATCAAGTAAGTGGAATATTTAACTTTTAGTCTGATAGTTTTTGACATAGTATGAAAATAGCTATTCTTTTGAATTGTTGAAGACACAAAATTCTTAAGTTTCTGTATTTTAAATATAAAAATATATACCTAATATCAGTTCTAAATATCTCTGCTCTCTCTGTTCTAAATGAGTTCTCTATACTCATTGTCCCCTTTTCTGGGAAACAGATGAGGTTGTCTGTGACAGTGATAAGGAATACATACAGGAGCCAAAGGGGGGACCCCATTGAAAAGGGTTCTGTGCAAGTGCTTAAAATGCTTGCATCTGCTTAAGTTTAGTTTGATCCGCAATCCAGCAAAGCGCATACTCTCTCTTTCATAGTCAAACACATAAAATGTGGCCATGGAAATGGAAAACAGAGCTTTAGTCTCTATCCTAAACCTATACTTGTTTTTCTCAGTGGGAAGCCAAGCCAAATCTGCTGAAGAATAATATTGATATAAACAGCAAAATGGAAGGAACAAAATTTAAGTGAACAACACAACATTTCTCCCAAAATGCATTGCTCTGTCTAGCCCTCTCCTGTTAGAAGAGGTATTTCAGGAGTATCTGAATTTATATTATCAGAAAACATGCATTTTCTCTTTTCCATTTTCCAGTGTTCCACTAGTAATTCATAATTAGTTTCAAACTGCAACCTTTAATATTTACTATCTTTCTATATTGAAGCTGAAATTTTTATTTTAGAGTGTCACAGATGTGGTGATAATACTGTGTTTTTTGCCTAGGTGAGGAGTTAACAAAATCAAAGCTTTCTGCTCCAACTAATGAGTAAGTGCAAATTCAAAATTCTATCAAATGCAGTGTTGCAGAAACTTGGTCTTATTTTGTTCTGCTACTCAGAAACTCTTTGGAACTATCAGCTGAATGGTTTTTTTTAAGTTGGGCATCTATTGCATGGTAAGAGTTAGAGTAATTATGTAACAACAGAGATTTTTGTTAGATTTCCTCTTCTAAGGCATTTGCTTCATTGTGATTGGTCTCAACTGATAGTTGTAATTATGTGGTTACAAAATGCTGATTTTTATTAAAGTCTCACGTTTTAAATAAGATGGGTTTAGTTTCTATTCTGTAGTGTTCCAGGGAAAATTTTAAGACCTGTCCAAATTTGGACATATCTGTATGCATTGCCTATATACGTATATACTGAAATAAATGGTTTTGAAGATGTACATCTCCTTGAAAGTGACAAGCATTTAACTGACATTACAAAATATGCCCACACACAAACCTGCACCAATGTGTCTATTCAGACAGTCTCCTTATGTGTAAATCATTTCCTTTATGTGCAGTTTCTACGCACTTCTGGTTTTTAGAGGCAAAGGCTAGCTAATAAAGTATTATCAAATTATGACTATATTTATTATATTATCAAACTACTTCTGAAGCCATAGTTTGCTTTTTTTTGAGTATATACATCTTTCATTTATAATTCATTTTGTAACTTTTAATATAGAAAGGGGAACAGTGACCTCCTGACATGGGATCCACTCTTCAGCAGTTCTCTTGAATCTTCCTCTTCAGCTTCCTTGGCATCCTCATCCTCCTCAGGTAATATATTTGATAGTAGATAATGTTTTCTCTCTCCATATACCATGGTATATTCTCTCATTACTTTTTTAGTTATTGAAAGGGGACATGGTTTGACTATTGAGATGAAAGAATTTTGTAAAGCAGTATATAAATAATAAACAACTGAGAATGCAGTGTATCAGGCTTTCAGGCTAGGGAGCAAGAGGGAAGAGGGAACACAAGGAAAATTTCGGAAAATCTGTCTTGCTTCTGCCTTTTATCACCCTCCCACATGCCTGAAAAAAGAAATGTTCACTGTATTTTTTAGCTACATATTCATATTCAAAAAATTATAATAGATGTCACTTCTTTGTTCACCATCATGGCTCTCTAGCTGTTTTTTACTCTGCCTAATCGTACAGATTGAAGAACGGTAAGAAAGAGTATATGTATCAGTACGGGAATTCTGCACAGCTAGTTAATTCTTATTGACCTTAGTAGTGTCCCTTTAGCAGCAACCAGCATTGTCATGTAACCCTTTGGGTTTTAAGTGGTACTTAATCTTTTGCTATAAATTCGTGTTCCTTAAATTTACGTTTAACAAATCTGTCTTACAGAAGTCATGAGATTCTCAATTCCTCAATCAAAATTACATATTTTAAATTATATATTTTATATTATAACCAATCAAAATTATTGGCTAGTGGATCCAAATTATAACGTATTTAAGGATAAATTATACATGTATATTACTGGAATATGCTGAGAAGATGTAGCACTTTCTCAAAATAATCATTCTGCTAACTTTGGTCTAGTGTTGAGTGTGTGGAGGAAGGCAGAGGATAATTAATTTGTTGCGCTGGTGGTTCTTACTGTGTCTAGTTGTTTATTGCTACATCTGGATGGGAAATCAGAAGGCTAGGAAATCGTCAAACAGGCCTTCCTGGCAGCAGAACTGTGGAGAAAGTAGTCTCTGTCTGATGAATAGAGACAGGTGCCATCTGTTGTAGACATATCTTGGGGGAGTCACCTACCCGAACTGTCATGTCCAAAGAGGCTTATGCACAGTGCTTTACATTTTATTAAAACTGGTGGAATATAGTGTCCTGTGGGCATATACCTGTGCTTTGGCAGACATTATTTGCGAAGTAATTATTTAAAGGATTGTTGTTAGCTAAGATATTTACACTTGTGAAATGGTCCTTGGAGTTAAGTAGAAAGTGAGTGCTCTAAAGTATAATAACTTACTAATATCTTTGGGGAAAAGAACCCAAAAAACTGGATGAAGTTGGTCACAGCTTAGTTCTAAAGACTCTAAAAAATACACAACTTTGATGTGATTGTATCTTCCTTGAAATGAGTGTTTTATCTTAACTTTAAGGTTAATATAGGTAAGCTGATGCTTAAAGCTTTTGAAAATATCTGTCCCAAACTTAAAAGGACATAAGTCAGTTGTTTGTATACAGCATATCTGCATATCATGCCCCACAAATTACCTTTTTTTTTTACTATTAAAATATTTCTTTGGATATTGTTTTGTAACTCCATGTTAATTATTAAATACTTAAACTACCATGGTATTTGAGCAGACAGCAGTTTATGCATCACAGAAGTAAACTTTGGTCATTCGTGAACAATCCTGATTTATTAGAACTTAAAACTAACTTTGTTATCTTGAATAAACATGAGGTATTTTTTTTAGCCAGCTGTAAACATTTTAAAAAAGCATCTTTTTATTTAATGTCCTTGTTTTCATCCATGTGTATTTTTAAAATAGTTTTGAACATTTCCACATTGCTTTTTGAGTAGGATTTGTAATATTGTTTTAAAAACTTTAAATGATATTTTAAATACCTGCAAGAAAGGGAAAACTGTCAAAACTCTGTTTGTGGTCTTAGTTCATGGCAAAAGGGCCTCTGCAGAGAGGACTCCCAATACTTTGGATCTAAACTTCTAAACATGTTGCTCTCTTTTGATTCCGTATGTCACTCTGCTGTTGCTTCTAGCTTTGGCAACCTGCAAGATGTTGAGAATCAACTAACCTTGCATTTTCTGCTTCTGTTGTCATCTACTGCAACAAGCAACAGCCGAGTGCAGGGAGTACTTGTAGAGAACTCCTGTTTTCCAGCAGCCTGAAGACTACAGAATGAGAGAGTAAACACATTGGGAGAGGGATGATGCCTCATACTTATAGTTACTGACTAGATACACGTTAATACAAACAGAAGAATATTAAGCAGGACTGCATTGTGTTCATTCATTCACCAGCCAGCCATTTATTTTGGGCCTTTTTGTTATGGATAAGAGGATAAAAGTGTTTGGAAGGATAGGATAGGTTTAGTTGTATGACTTGGAAAGAAATAAAAAGCAGAATGCTATGGAGAGAAGGAGACAAAAATGAAGTAACAAAAAGGAAAAGACAAAGATGAGAGGAAGTTAAATCATGACAAGGAGGAAGTTAGAGTAGTAAGGAAAGTAATGAGAAGTAAGGTATTAAGTGGAGAGAAACACAAGAAATTACTTTTTGGTTTACTCAGAAAATGGAAAGTGACATGATTGGCAGTATGAATTAAGTAGTAAATGTGATATGTGGCTGGTAACTTTTATTTGCAAGTGGTAGGACTTTTAGCCTAATAGAGCAGTTATTTTCGTTGCTGGATAGTAATCCTCATGCAGTTGATACTGAATGCTTTTCTGAATATTGAAATTATTTCAGTGTTGATCCTAGTGTCAGTTACTCCCTTTTCCTTCAGCTACACTAAAAGAGCGCAATAGGACCTTCTCCTCATCTACCACTGATTTGCCTGGTTGTAGAGTATCTCATTCTTTTCTTGGACACCAGACAGATTCTGGGTCTACAAGTCCGTCCTCACCAGACTTTACCATTAGCACTTTGTGCAAATCCAGTGTTACAGCAGCACCATCAGGGAGTTCCAGTACTTTGTCCTGTGTTTCACAGTCTCAGAGTCAGTGGATTTCCTTTGCTGATGAACTTCTTACAATTAGACACACAAGCTCAGACAAGAAGGAGCCCAAAAGATTGCATTTTAAAACTGAAAATGCCTACCATGCCTCTTCTGCTTTGCTTGGGAATTCTTCCAATAGCTGTGCTTCTGAGGATCAAAGTGACCTTTTCAGTAACACTATATGCCATGAACAATTATTCATTGAAGAAACTGGCACTGCTGCTGAAATTTCTTCCACGTCATCTTCAGCACTACTGGACTATAGTTTAGCATCTTGTGCTCATACAAATAAGGGTATGGCAAGCATGCATTGTGTACTGCTTTCTGCTAATAACTGACTCAAAAAAGCAAGCTTTGGACTTGTTGTTCTTTTTGTTGTTGTTGCGCACCTGATGTTAAAATTAACTCCTCTTCTTACTTAGAATATACTAAACTGCTTGTTAGCACCAACTTCCTTGAAAGTTAGGACAATGAAGTAAATACTTAGCTTGAAATAAGAAGAAAAATTCAAATTATTCCATTGCATTGCTTTCTCTTAACTATGCAGCACTTTGCTTTTCTAGAAATAGGAATATATTTTTTGGTATGTCAGACAGCAATGAGATCTCAAAGATTAAGTGATTGAATTTGCAAAAAACAAATCCATTTATAATGGCTTTGTGTAGATATTTTCAGATTAAATAAAGGTAAATAAATTGGATTTAAAACTGTACCTTTTTAACACCTAGTATTTTGAAATGTGGATGATGTCACAGTAATGTTAGATAGTAAGAGGGCAAGTGTGCCATGGCCCACTGAATACTTGTGGTACTGTAGCTGGCTACTCAGTGTTTAGTGTGCACTGTCATTTTGGAACATAGTAAGAATTTTAAAGGAATGACTGGTTTTTCAGAGGTTAATTTATCTGAGGATACTTGAGTCTGCAACTCTTAAGATGGTCAGTGTTAGCCTTATTTCTTTTTTCCCAAGTCAGGGATGAAGTACTGAGTGGTATTTAAATGACAGCAGAGTTACACTGAATGCCTGAGAAAACTGTACTTAAAAGTTAAACTTTAAAAAACATTAACTGATTTAATTAAAAAAGAACCATCCAGGTGATACCTAAAGATAACAGCATGTGATGCGGCAACATAGTCATATATGAGGATATTGAAACTATTTTGAAGTTAATTTTAGCTCTAGCATACTCATTGGATGATGTCTAACAGGTTGTTTTTTTAAATACAGTTCTATTCATTCTATTGAGAAAAGTGGCTTTGTAAAAGTGGCATCTTTATACTGCTGCCACCATCTGTTATTTTTTCTGTTAGGTTTAGAAGGACATGGAGGCAGCCTTTTTTTTTAAAGTGCTTTTTATTTCTGATACTTTGGCTAAGACATAATAATGAGTTAGTTTTATTAAATTCTATTATGCTAGTGGATACCTTTTGAAGTCAGTGGTATTTCAGTGGGTAAAATTTGGTGTAAATGTAAACAGAGTTATACTATTGTTAGCCAGAACCAAATAAGAATTTCCATAGAATTTTTCTTTTATGGTGAGGAATGAAACACTGTCCTATATTCTGAATTAATGTAAATGATACACAGAAGGAGATTGGGTAAAACCATCTCTTTACATACAAACCTCCAAGAATAGTTGTTTTAAATCATTTCATAGCAATGAAAAAAACCATGATGCCATTTTTAGAGTCACTTTTCAGGATATCTCATGGCCCTATTTTAAAAACATTAATGATTAGTGGTAAGTCTTACAAAATCGAGCTTGTAAAATAGGAACTGCTAATAGTAACATAAATACCTACTCACTTCAGTAGAATAAATAACTGGAACTTATGTTCAGTATGATCTTTCTAATATTTATTTCCTTAAATTTGCTCTCTTTCAGCCAGGCACGCCAATCCTCTTTCTGTAGGTACCATTGTACCCCCTCCAAGGCCTGCTTCAAGACCAAAGCTGCCTACTGGGAAACTTAGTGGGATTAATGAAATAGTATGTATTGATTGGGTTTTAAATTCTCCATTATAACTTGATTTCAGATACACTGCTCATTTATACTGTTACAGTGGAGTTAATTTCCAGATAGTATTCAGGGAATCTCCTAAGCATATTTTCACCACTTCCAGATAGGCATGGAAGTTGTTCATGATAACTATATTACTATAACAAAGTAATTCTTAATAGAACTATAAAGATCCATAACATATCTTTTCATTAGCTACATGTTTTTAATTGAACAAATCAATAATTTGATAACAAATAAATAGCATGTGTATGAGACTGAAGTTTTCAAAATGTGAAATGGTATCAAAATTAGCAAAGCACCATTGACTTAGAGATATCACCAAACCCTTGGAGAATGAATGGTATTAAGTAGATCTTTATCACTCCTGTTGACACAAGTAGCTCTGCTGTGACTCCTCCCTGCCCTTGGTGCTGGTTGGTGGAGATGGGAGGTGGGAGGTTGCAGCAGCTGCCCATTGGCATAGTGAGAGATTGCACACTGCCTGCACTGCAGCTCCAAGGAATGTGGCAAAGAATGCAAATACCCAGACAGCTCGTCAGGTCAGACCAAGCTACACTTAATCTCCTCTCTGACTATTAGGATTCTGTGGGTTTCATTTGACTTACTGACTAGAAGAAATCTTACCATTGTAAGATCCTCTTACTGTCTTCCAAAGTAACAAAATATTTTCACCATATTCTTGTTATGGACAAAATTCTGGTCTCATGCTTTGGCAAAACTGAAACATTTTTAAACCATTTTGCATTTCTCTCAGGTCAGAATAGCATCAAAATGCAGTTCATTTTATTGAGATTCTTTTCTCATTCCAATATGAAATTCTAGTAATTGCGCTTAAGCCAAAGAATCTGTTCTTCATGTTATCATAAATAAAGAGAATTTAGCTGATACTTTTCTGCCATGAAGTATGATTCTGCACAAAACTGCATTCATTTTATAGTGTTGTTGTAGAAATTTGCTATTAACTGGATACAAGTGGAAGATTTCCAGTTGCGTTCATTATGTCTCTACTCCTTTTACAATTCTCATGGTCTGTATAAAAGCCACATACCCAGTTAAGGTGTAAAAGAACTGAAATAATAATTAAAAACCAACCAAACAAACCCCAAACAAAAACCCACAAAACCAGTTATCCAGCAAAACAGATGCTCTGTGGGTTCTAGCCCTTTTAGATAGCTTAATCTCCAAGTGATCATCAGTTAAGTGAATCATAAAACCATCCAGAGATTTAGGTTGGAAGAGACTTTAGAAGATCTGTAGGCCAACTTCCTGCAACTATTTTAGTTACCCTCTGCTAGACTCACTTCCAGTTTGTTAGTAGCTGTCCTTGAGTTCTGTAAATCCACATTGCTGCACACATACACAGATCTGTAGCCTTAGGTTCTGATACTGTATTATGGCACAATCATTGATAGTCTGCTGCATAATCAAATATATTAGACTTAACTACTGAGGCAAAAAATTAATAATGATAGTCTATGAAATAAGAGAATTGACTCCAATGGAAAATGTGAGGGTTTCTGTTTTATGCTAAAACCTATGGTAGATAAAGCAGTAATGGAGGTATGTTGATAAACACTATGAAGTTGATTGGTGCATGAAATGAAGACCTCTTCTATTTACAGTCTTTTTTCCCCCCCTCTCTTTAAAAGTACTTTGAGTAAAATTTTTGTTATATTTTTGTTCAGCCTAGGCCCTTCAGCCCTCCATTGACCTCTAACTCAAGTCTACCTCCTGCGGCTCCCTTGGCACGTGCAGAGAGCATTTCCTCAATATCCTCTTCTGCTTCCCTCAGTGCAGCAAACACACCTACAGTTGGTAAGATAAATTGCACCATTTTAACTTATTTTAGAAGTAGCATAATTCTGCTGCTACATTCCACGAGTTAGGAAGACCATTTATTGGAGTCAGTTCTTCCATATGTGAGTCAAGTCTAGGCACTTCAAGCAGCCTTTGCAATACCTGCTTCTAAATGTCATGCAGAGACAGGACAGTGAGTTAAATTAGATTAGATCATGGATCCAATTATATGTTCTTTAGGGAAGTATTTTTCAGAATTCATATTCCATTAATTCTTTTTTCTTATGTTTATGTATCTATTCATCAAGCATAACATGCTATCATGTGTTTGTTCAGAAAAGGGCATAGAAATACATTGGGATACTTACAAATTTGAATGAATATAAATGGTCACAAAACCAAGTTCCGTTTTTTTTATTTTGTTTCCTATCTTGTAATTGCTGTTTCCAAAAAAGCGAAACTATTGCATCTCTTTCTTCAAGTTAATGAAGTATATAAGCTAAACAGAGGTGTTCAGTAAAACCAAACCGAACAATAGGAAGGTGAAAAGCAAATTAGTCTTCATATGTTGCCAATAATTTCAGTTATCTCATGTTTTTGAAAGAACGTCCTTCAGTTTCGATATTACAAACATAACAAAATAACAAATGAAAAGGAGACTTATTAGATTTGGGGTTTTCTTAAAAACATTTAAAATTATTTCTTAAGCAGAATTGAAGCGTTTCATTCCTGAACACTATTACCACTTTAGTCTCAGATTAAATCTTGAGTTAATATTCAGTTATCTGTGAATGTTACTGATGCAAAGAAGTTCAGGAGAATATCTGCAGAGCTTCTAGTGGGAGTTCTGCATTGAAAACAGTGCAGCTTTTTCTACTCTGTGCAGGACCAGAGAGAGCTAGTAAGGTCTGTCCAGCCTTAGCTGCTACAGTTCAGTGTTCCCCAGTTTCCCAAATGCTGAGAAGATAACTGATACTTTGGTTGCCAAAGTTCATCCAAGCTTGCCTCTTCAGGCCTCAGCACTGGTGCCAAGGAACCCAAAGTTGGTGGCAGCAGCATCAATAGCCCTAGCTCTGAGTGTGTATGTTGTTGGAGACAGTAACAGAGTGAAATCATGAGGTGAGGGATAAGGTAAGGAAGTGTGTGCTGACACTGAGGTTTGACATGGTTATTAACTTGGCCTAACAAAACCAGACAAGACCAGTTCCTTTGACACTGGATGTGTGAATTAAGTAGTCCTGGAGAGCTGAGAAGGGCAGCACAGACAGCTGAATGACTTTGTGGGACAAGGATATAACCTGCATTATAGTCTGTATTCTTTTGACTTTTGCACAATCCAGTGTTTCCCTGACCCCATTTGTTCTCAGTATTGGAGAGTTGATTCTAGTAATCTTTTTCCAAGTAAACTTTAAGGCATGCATAATTGAATATTTCTTTTATGCTTTAGCCTTATTCTAATATTCATCTATTTTTATATAAATTTTTAACATGCATTTTTGCTTGAAATATTTTGTTTTCTTGCAATGTTTTGTTCCATGTAAATGTAATAGAGGATGATCTTTTGATTGGGAATCTTCCTACAGTTGAAAAGCCTTGAGACACTACCAGGTATTTTACTCAAAGCAGATTTACATGTTAACTAATCACTCTAATACATTACACTGAAGAAAACTGTATTTCTTTTGAAACAAGTTTCTCCAGCTGTTTCTGGTATCTGGCAGATAAAAGTAGCTTGAAAGCTCAACTGCTTAACAAGTTATATGTCCCTGAAATCACCAAAATGGGATAAAACCACTTCTGTGTAATGTGATCTTCTGTGTATTCCTGACACCCCCAAGCAACCTGAAACTTGGTCTTGTTTCTTCTGTTTGTCATTACTACTTTCTTTCAAGTAAAGTGAACAGCTTTTTACTTTTGACAATCCTTATTCTTGTAAGACAATTAGATTAAAATGTTTCTATATTTACATATAATGTAAATCTTTGAGGATACACATAATAAAGGTAATTTTTTAAAAATAAATTTTATTTTCATGACACCTGTTCAGCCAATATTAAAATTGTCTGAATCTTTGCTCCTAAAATGAACTAAAACCATTTGATCAGGTTTACTTATTTGCCCTTTATATGACCAATGATGCAGTCTTTTATTCCACAGTTCGTCTATATGCTTGAGTGTATTGCTGCAACTGTTTGCATGGCTCTGTCATTAGCTCTTGTGTCAGCACAGCTCTGGGGCAGAGGTAGGTGGCAGGACAGCAAAGTCAGCTTTGCCGTCTCTGATTAAGGTGTTAGAACCAGAGCTGTTAGCTGGGCTGCAGCCTGAAATGCAGCAAGGCCACCTTGGTGCAGCTGTTTGGGATCCCATCCCTCTGAGAGTTTGCAGCAGGTGTGGAAGGTTCTGGAGCTGGATATTGCTGCATTACATTGTATTTTCAGCAGTAACGCAACAAAATGACAAAATTAAGTTAAGCAGTTATGTTTCTTTCAAATTACTGGGTTTTAGAAGAATGCATATGTTTTCATGAATCTTAGGGTGACAAGCAGTGGATGGAGAAAATCTAAGAGAGAAGCAATCTGATTTGTAGTCTTTCAGAAACATCTCAGAGAAATATATATACATATATACATATATATATCNAACAATCTGGTGTATTTAGTACAGACTAATCAGCTCCAATCTGCTTTGCAATTGTTTGTTTTTCCTTAGTAAATTGAGGAGAAAATACCCTGGCAGCCATAGGGAAAGATTCATTCAGTGTTTATTTTGGCTTTTGTGGAGAATACTTCTGGAGTTGTGGTTGTTGTTAACTCATTCTTTTATTGCATATTTATTTCTTGAAATCATGAATTCTGGATTCCTCAAGATTATTGAGGAGCATAGCTTTTATTGGTAGTTTTCAGGGAGAGCAAGAAAACCTTGGAATCATGACCTATGTATTGTCCAAAAGAATAAAAAAACCTACTGTTCATATTGGAAAAAAAACCAATTAGTTGGTGTATTGTAGCCAGTCACTCATCTAAGAATTTTTGAACACTTGTGGCTAGAGTTTCATTTTTTATCAAAGGAGGCCTAAATGTTGCACCTTTTTTTTTTCATGGTGCTGAGAAGTGTTCTGAATGTTTTACTGCCTTAGACAAGAAATTATGATGGAGAATCATAATTGAAAAGGTGTGAAATAGCAGAATTAGACTAACTCTTGTCTTTTAATCTCTTCTTGCAACTATTTCTTTCACTTATCTCCATCTTAAGAATTTATCTGTGAAAAACAAGGTCCCAACTTCCTTTTTCTTTCTGAAAGACCTCAGGAAGCACATCCACTGTTTTAGAATAAGTAGGATTAGTTTGCCATGAACAATATTATGCAGAAGCATTTTGTTTCTGCTTCACAATATGAAAGAAAAAGAAATTACATTCTGCTCATGAATCAAGAAAAATTGTGCCTCCTTTGTGATTGATAATATTACATGACACAGGCCATTATGGCAGTGGTACAAATAATGAGTAAGATGCTTTCAACCACACTACTGCTCTAATAAAAAGACAGAAATTCCAGTATCATCTTTTATATTCACTACAGATACAAAAAACTAGTGAAAACTAAAATCCCATGACAATTGTTTTCATAAAACAGACATTTCAAAAAGCCTTAGCATGGGGCCTGAATTGATTTTTATAGCTATGCATTGGAACTGTATTGGGTTGGCACATGTATCTATGACAGACTCACCAACAATTTCTGCTTGGGAATTTCAATGTTTGTTGGCTGAAATAGTCAGTGTTCAACAGTTCACTTATGTGGGGTAGTATTAATGTATTTGCATTTAAGTTTGTGTATACTGTGAGAGAATTCTTGGCATTTCTGTGATGATTTCATCATACATTATTCCATACAATAAGCATACAGTAGGGATTTTTTTTAAGAATTCTATTCAGTGTCAAATTTCCTTTGTATCTCTTGACTTTGCTTTCCTCTGTAGCCATTTTAATGCAGTGTTCCTCTGTCTCATGTACTGCCTTGTTTCTCTCCATTTACATAGTGTCAAACTGGTAGTCCTGCTTTCTTGGGCTGCTAAGCAGTGTTTTGGTGGTACAATTGTACTCCACTATGTTTATATTTTTCTACGTGCTTTTCAAGTAAGAGTTAGATGCTACTGTGACCTTGATGGTAGTAACCTCTTGTGAAAACTACAGATGTAGTCAACCGTTCTGAGATCTACTGCCAAGCTTTTTTGAAAATTAAACCTATCCACTGTATGTATTCTAGGTGTTTCACGTGGTCCCAGCCCTGTCAGCCTTGGAAACCAGGACACCTTGCCTGTTGCAGTAGCCCTTACTGAGTCTGTTAACGCCTACTTTAAAGGAGCAGATCCCACAAAGTTAGTTAAATAGTGAATTGTTTGAATGCAATAAGTTATAATAAGAAAACACATTGCTTTTATTTTCAATATTTTGAGGGGAAAATGTGTATGCATTAGAATGGGGATTGAAGGGGTGTTTTGTTGGGTTTTTTTTTCACCGGTGTGACAGCAGTGGCTTATTGCTCTGTATTGGCCTGCATCCCACTAGGAGTTCATATATCCCTGCTTTACAAAAAGATGTTCAGTGAGTACTGAAAATGAGAAAGGTTTTTGTCATAGTCAGATAGGTACTACTTGTAAATTTGGGCACCTAAAAGCATCTAATTCCCTTTCTCATATCCCGTACTATGCTAATTAGGCCTTGCCTAAGCATAGTTGTGCCATGTTTTCAAAACCTGAAAAATATCCATAATGACTACTGTATGCTTAGCCAGCAAAATCTTTTTCTTTGCTTACTTCATCTGACGTCCAACTTGAAAATGACAGTATATTGTCACATTACCCTCATCTGAAGTTGATTTTCTGTTTTTAATTCTGTTCATCAAATTGTGAAAGTACAGTTATTCCTTTAAAACTAGGCAGGTTGCAGTGAAACTCATGTTTTCATTCTCTTCTAGATGTATTGTGAAGATTACTGGTGATATGACAGTGTCATTCCCTAGTGGGATTATTAAAGTCTTCACCAGCAACCCGTCTCCAGCTGTGCTCTGCTTTCGCATGAAAAACACAAGCAGACTAGAGCAGATTCTTCCAAATGCACAACTTGTATACAGGTTTTGTATTTTTTTAATAGAATAATAGATTTCATTACATGATTTGTAAAATGCAAGTTGATGTCTATATGAATCAGACTTCTCTACAGTCATTTTTATTTGCTTATACATAATTTAATTTCCAGAATTAACCTTGCTTTAGCCCAGTTCTCTCCACTGCCACCATTAAAAATCTCAGTGATTAGTGGACCTGCAACTTGTACTGAGTATAACAGGAGCCATACAAAATAGTCTGTAAGTGTAGTTGTGTTTTCACTTGCATTTTATAAATTATTTCTTTATACAGTTGTAACAGTATTAAGAGTAAAAGATAAAACAGTAGCCTTAAATGGAAAACAAGTAGTAGAAGCTACACCTAATCTTTCTAGTGTATTTTTAAGCTGTATCATTTCTCCAGTAGGTCAGATACAAAAGTGTATCTGCTTGGGAGAATTCTTAAGAAAAAGGCTGTTGATCGAGTAGGAAAACACGGCAACTGGACATCTTTTAAGAAAAATAAAACCCGTAGTTATTTAGAAACTGAGCAGTTTCTGTTTCATTTATTGGAAAAATTATTTGAAAACAAGTTAAGTGCTTTTAGGTGCTGTATTTTTTTAATTACTGGAATAAAATCAAACCATACGCATCCATTTTTTTGTTTCAAATTTCATTTTGTTAATTCAGACTTAAAGTAATGAATGATTCATACAAAATGAAACATAATTGGTTTTTGATGTGACAGTTTATAACCAAAATGTTAGTAGAACCGAATCTGACAGAGTGAATTGTACTGAAAAAAGAATGTTTTGCAAACAAATGACAATGTCTGGTATTCATCTAAGTGCTGTAACCCTTCACCTCTAGTTAGAAAGGATGCATGGAATGGATATTTACGAACTTAAACCCGTATAGTAATAATCTGACTGTTCATCATATACTACAAAGGGTATCATCTGCTTGGTATTTGAATAGATTAGAGTTATTAATGAGAATGATATTTGTGGTGATGAAAGAATTTCTGATTCGAATTGTGTTTGGTTGTGGAGCAGCAGAAAGACTTTATTATTGGTTTCATTTATTTAAATTATGTAAGGCCACTGTAGTGATGAGTAAATGTTCATCTATGTATTTTACTGGAAATTAAAATTTCATTGATCACAAGAGTATATTGAGAACCAATATCTAAGTATAGACTACTAGTATATAAGTATGCTCTAGGATTTTCAACTCATTGCGGTCATATTTACTGCATTCCATGTGCTCATTGTCAGCTTGCAGTCTGCAGGCCCACTCAGGGGTGGATGCAGTTCCTCACTGTATGTACAGACATTATGAGGAGGACTTTGATTCTAGAGTGATTTGAATTTTATTTCTGAGTCACTTAAAAGCTTCATCCTTATTCAGAATAAACCTGATGCAATCAGAGCTAAAAATATGCTTGATCTGCAGAACACCAAACTCCAGTAGCTCCCAAAGAGGATTTTGCTTCTGCAGTCATGTGCACTTTTACCTTCACATAGAAATGATACAATAAATTGTTACAGTCTTAATATTTAGGAAAGTACAATTATGTGTTATAAAGTGGAACAGGTTGCCCAGAGAGGTTGTGGAAGCCTCATCCCTGCAAGCTTTTAAGACAAGGCTGGATGGGGCCCTGGGCAACCTGATCTAGTGGATGATGTCCCTGCCAGGCAGGGGGTTGGAACTAGATAATCTTTAAGGTCCCTTCCAACTCTGACAATTCTATGATTCTATAAGTTCTTTCTTGAAATGGTGAAGGAAAAAATCTCTAACTTTTAGAGAGCAAAAATAATAAAACTCAGTGTTGCCTTCTGACTTCTACCTTTCTTTTTCTTTGTAGTGATCAGTCACAAAGTGACTCCAGTACTAAGGATTTTTGGATGAACATGCAAGCTATAACTGTCTACCTCAAGAAATTATCAGAGCAGAATCCATCTGCATCCTATTACAATGTGGATGTTTTAAAGTATCAGGTAAACAGATTTTTCCCTTTGGAATTTTTAAAGGAACTGGCAGATTTTATATCAACACAGATATTAAAAGAAAGATTCTTTGCATGCTAGCATGCAGGTGAACTGTTATCCTTCATCTAGACCATTTCTGGGTATGTCAGTATTTACAAGGCATAGGCACTGCCCAGGCTTAGTGCACTCCTGCTAGGTTTCATATCATTCTTTTGGATTCATGACCTATTTCAGCTTGCCCCCACATCACTCCAATCCAAACTTCAAACACTGTTTCTTTAGATATTTGTTAGCGAAGTCCAATTTTACTTGAATTTGAAGATTTTGGTGGAGCTTTGTCTGGGTTTGTAGTTGTACAGTCTTTGATTTTGTAATTGTGTAAGATTTGTATGCTGTAGCTGATACATGTAGCTGGTACATGTAGCTGGTACATGTAGCTGTAGCAGCTCGAGGGAGGTGATCCTGCCCCTCTACTCAGCCCTGGTGAAGGCCCTGCATGGAGTACTATATTCAGTTCTGGGCTCCTCAGTACAAGAGAGACATGGAGCTCCTGGAGCAAGTCCAGCAGAGAGCTACAATGATGATTAGGGGCCTGGAGCATCTCCCTGATAGGGAGCTGGGCTTGTTTAGCCTTGAGAAGGGGAGGCTGAGAGGGGACCTTGTCCATGTATGTAAGTATCTGAAAGGAGGGTGTCAAGAGGGTGGAGGCAGGCTCTTAGTGGTGCAAAACAGTAGGACTTGGGGCAACAGGCACAAACTGAAACACTGGAAGTTTAACCTGAACATGAGGAGGAACTTAATTACTGTGAGGGTGACTGAGCACTGTAACAGTATGCCCAGAGAGATTTTTGGAATCTCCTTTCCTGGAGTTACTCAGAAGCTATCTGGACAGAATATAATGTGCTGTAGGGGACCCTGCTAGAGCAGGGAGGTTGGACTACATGACCTCTGGTGGTCCCTTCCAACCTTAACCATTCTGAGATTCTTTGATTCTGTGAATTGTAATATATGAACATATGACATTTTGACCTCTCACAGCATAATAGAACATCTCATTCTGCAGACCATTTACGAGCACACAAAGAACAAGGTCATCAGATGTATTCAGCATGGATTTACCAAAGGAAAGTCATGCTTGACCAACTTGATAAACTTCTATGGTGAAACAACTGCCCTGGTGGATGAGGGTAGAGCAGGGGATATTGTCGTCTTAAACTTCAGGAAGGCTTTTGACACTGTATCTCATAGCATCCTAACAGAGAACCTGGTGAAGTACAGGCTGAATGAGCAGCACTGGAAACCAGCTGAATGGCCAAGCTTAGAGGGTGATGGTTGATGGTCAGTAACATGAAGTCTAGTTGGAGGCCAGTATGTAGCTGTAGACTCCAGTAGTCAATATTGAGTTTGCAGTCCTCTTTAACAGCTTAATTAGTGATCTCAGTGGTGGGACAGAGTGTACCCTCAGCAAGTTTGCTGATGACACAGACCTGGGAGGACCTCTGGATACTTCGGAGGGTCATTCTGCCCTCCAGAGGGACCTCAACCAGCTAGAGAAATGGGCTGATAGGAATCTCATTAAATTCAGTAAGAAATAGTGCACTTGGGGAGGAACAACTCCATGCTGTTTTAGTGCATATGTTGGAAACCACCCAGCTTGGCAGGAAAGGACCTTGGAGTTCTGGGGAAACACCATGTTGAACATGAGCCAACACTGTGCCTTTTGTGCAAAGGCAGCAAATGGTCTCCTGGGCTCTGTTAGGCAAAGCATTGCTATTAGGTCAAGGGATGTGACACTTCCACAGTATCACAGTATCTACTGAGCTGGAAGAGACCCACTAGGATCATTGAGTCTAGTTCCTTAACCCATGCAGGATGCTCCAAGAATCACACCATGTGCCTGAGAGCGTTGTCCAAACGCTTCTTGAACTCAGTCAGGCTTGGTGCTGAGACCACTTTTCTGGGGAAGGCTGTTCCAGAGCCCTGTACTCAGCACTTGTAAGGCCACATCTGGAGTACTGTGTCCAGTTCTGGGTTGTCCATTGCAAGAAAGAAATGATGGATGTACCGGAGAGAGTTCAGTAAAGGGCCACAAAGATGATGAAAGATCTGGAACATCTCTCCCATGAGGAAAGGCTAAGAGATCTGGGACTGTTCAGCCTGGAGAAGAGACTGCTTAGAGGAGATCCCATCAATGTATACAAATATCTGAAGGAGGATGTAAAGAGGATAGTGCCAGGCTCTTTCCATTGGTGCGCAGTGACGACCAGAGGCAGAGCACAGAACTTGAAACACAAGAGGTTCCACCTGAATATCAAGAAACACTTTTTTTCTGTGAGGGTGACAAAAGCACTGGCACAGGTTGCCTAGAGGAGTGGTGAAGATCCTTGAAGATACTCAAAAGCTGGCTGGATGTGGTCCTGGGCAGCTGGCTCCTGGTGGCCCTGCTTAGACCAGGTGCCCTCTGATACATCTGCCTTCCAGCCTCACCTGTTCTTTGAATCTGAATTCTGTGAGAAGATGTTCTGGCTATCAATAACAAATCTTCCTGAAAATTCAAGACAGACAGACTTGCCTCAAAAGGAGAACAGTTGTTGTTAAGCCAGCATTGAAATGGCTGAACATCGGAGACAACTCTCTATATGAAAAAACAAAACGGTCCAGCTATTAATACCAATGTAGTTTCCTCATCCTCCCAATATAGATTAAAATCTTGACATATTGAGTTGAAAAAGAGCATGTTGGGCACACAGAATTCCTGAGAAAGAGGGAAGGATCAAAACATTTCTTTGGATTCACAAGCTAGAAAGCCAATTGCATCCTGGGCTACATCAAGAGAAGTGTGGCCAACAGGTTAAGAGACTCGATTCTCCTACTCAACTCCTCTCTTGTGAGACCCCCACCTGGAGTGCTGTGTTCAGCTATGGGGGCCCCAGCATAAAAGAAGCATGAACATACTTGAGTGAGTCCAGATGAAAGCCACACAGATGGTCAGTGGCCTGGAGCATCTCTCCTCTAATAGGCAGAGCAAGTTGGGGTTGTTAACCTGGAGAAGAGAAGGCTTCGGGGGCACCTTATAATGGCCTTCCAGTACTTACAGGAGGCCTGCAGGAAAGACGGAGAGGGACCTATTATCAGGGAGTGTAGTAATAGGCTGAGGGGTAATAGTTTTAAACTGGAAGAGGGTAGATTTAGATTAGATGTAAGGAAGAAATTCTTTACTCTGAGGGTGCTGCAACAGTGGAACAGGTTGCCCAGAGAAATTGTGGATGCCCCCTCCTTGGAAGTGCTCGGTGCCAGGTTGGATGAGACTTTGAACAAGCTGATCTAGTGGAAGGTGTCCCTGCCCATGGCAGGGATGTTGGAACTAGATGATCTTTAGGGTCCCTTCCAACCCAAATCATTCTCAGATTGATTCTGTTCTGTGATTGCAGAAATTAGTACTTCAGAAGAATAATACCTACTTGAAGTCTTTACTGACAGGAAAAATAAGGCATTGGCATATGGAAGCCCTGGCAGATAGAAAAGATTCTGGGCTGGTAAGGAAAAATGAGAGAGGGCACCAGGACATAATATAGAAGTTTCCTGAAGTAGACTAGGAAGATGGTGGAGATGCTGCAAGGTAGTAGCACAAGCTCAGCTACAGAAGCAGCAGCTAGTCCTCCTACAGGAGGAAAATAATGTTTTGAGTAGGTAAGAAAGGTTTTGCTGGCTCCCTATTGCATAATGACAGGTATTGCCTTTTGCTCTGTCTGCTTGGGCCGCCAAATTGGTATGGCACACAGCTGCAAAGCCATGAAGTCATTGTGCCACAAGCATGCTTCTTTTAGTCTTAAGTGAAGCAAAGCACAAGACTAAATCAAAACTATTTTGACTTACAAAACCAGAGCAGGAAGGAGCCTCATCTCCCACACAAAGTTTAAAACTTTTATTATTTTAATTTAAAAATAAAGAGCAGGAATTACTTTAGGCTGCCACAGTCTTCAGAATTCTGCGACTAAGGACTCACAGGTCATTTGTTCTCTTGATCTTTTGTCAGGATTGAGTTATATTCATATCATTATTCCCTAATTCTGCCCAAAGGGGAATACTTTAAGGAAGCTGCTTTTAATGTTTTATTCTTTTACAGGTATCTTCAAATGGCATCCAGTCCACTCCCTTGAATCTTGCAACTTACTGGAAATGTAACACTAGCACTACTGATGTGAGAGTGGACTATAAGTACAATCCAGAGTCTATGAATGTGCCTAGTATACTGTCTAATGTCCAGGTAGTGGTACCAGTAGATGGAGGAGTAACAAACATGCAATCACTTCCACCTGCAAAATGGTAACATTATATTTTCATTTTTATTATTTCAGATTCATTTCAGTGTATTCATTAGTGCCAAAGACATTAGTGTCAAATGTCACTGAAAGAAATAGCTATTTTTTTCTTGATAAAATACATAGTATCAGATGTTTACTGATCATGTGCAGTCAATAAACTAAAATGAGACAATACGCATGTATTCTGACTGTTAAAATCCAAGCCTTGTAAAATCTCCAGTGTTTGCTTTCTTTTGACCAATAGACAGCGTAGACATTTTAATACAGTAATTTGAAACCAAAGTCTCTCAATGGTTAAAAAAACATTTTTTGTGTCTATTAATATATTCATAAATATGGATTATAGAGAGAGTAGAGGAAATGCAGTTCTTAAAATTTTTTGATTGTTCTAGCTTAAAAATTATCTTCTAATTCAAATGGCTTTAAAACAAACCTCAATGACTAAGCAGCTCTTCATAAGCCTGGTAGCACTGTCTCTCAATTGAACTGTAATGCAGGTTATTATCTGAGTAGCAGCTACCTGCCACCATTTTCTAAGCCTGCATTTACAGTAGCGCTTGAAAGTGAGACACATCTCAGGTAATTATGTTTCTACAATGTTGTGAAAACAAGCAAAGGGGAGCAGGACTAAGGCAGAGCAGTACATCCCTAGAGCAAAAGATGAGCAGAATGCACCCACTGTCCCCGTGGTTGAGCAGCACATAGCTACTTGCCCAGCTGTAATGTAATTCCTGGACTGTTTATTTCTAAGAGGGTCTTTTTAATGTGAAGAGAGCAAAGAATACCAAGTTGAAGGAAATCGGGCTTTATTAACCTTGTTACTTATAGATCACTTTACTTTTATAAAGCAAGGTTTATAAGAAAAATAAACTTGATGTATTTATCAGATAGGTTGTGATGTTTCTGGAGGCAATGCTTTTAAATGTGTTAATTGGACAAAGTAATATTATGGTATCATTTTAAATGGAAAAAATCCTGGCAAGGCTGAATCAGTCTTGACTAGGTATTTCAAGGGAGCAATACTTTATCACCGTAAGCTTACTCTTAGCAAGGGCAGGTTCAGTATCCTGCCTGAACAATGTAACTTGAACATCACCTAAGCCAGTCTCTCTGCCCTGGCTTTTTCCACAAATCCCTCTGTAAGAATCCTGAGTAAGAGCAGGAATGCCCACCCAGAACACCTAGTGTTAGCTATGCTCAGTCAGACCTTAGTGGCAGTTTCATTACAGTTCATGAGATTAAAAGACTTGAGCTCAGAATCTTTGTTTTGCACCTGGGCAACCACCCAAGGCCAGAATGCTGAGCCTGGAAAGCTACCTCCCAACACCACCACTGCTTCCCCTCCCGCCCCCCAAAAAAGTAATGTCCCAGGCAGCTCTAGTATTTGTGTTGTGCTACCTCTTTTTGATCTAGTGGATTGGGTGGTGGAGTTTTGTTTTTTTAAAAAATAAATGGGTTGTAACTTGAGTTCCTGCCAGTAACCACTACCATCTGTGCTACCTGTGTGAGCATTTCACTCATGCTACATAAATGCCTACCAGCACTTCATGCTACTCACAGCTTTTCAGTTGTTTCCTTTCCTTTGCTCAAACTGCTGCAAAGTGCTCCAGCAGTTAAAACGCCCTGTCATCTGAGAGACTCTGGTGCTTGGTGACTATTTCTGCCCCTTTACAGCATCAGAATTTAGCTTAAACCTTTGTCACTTAACGCCAACTAGCTTTACTAGAATGGAATAAAATTCATGCTGCCAGGAGTCTCACACAGGGGAGAGGCATCAGGATTGCTCCCCTTCATACCATCATCACGACGCACAAACACATGGCTTTCAAACTGCTTCCAGGGCATTTGGCCTGTCCTTACCCTTTAACACTACAGAGGGTTTTGAGTTGTGGAGCCATAGCAAGGGCATAGGACAATGTTAACTGTATAAAAAGATGGTGTGTACTTCTGAGCTGTGCTGGTCTGGGGCAATGCAGACACAACCTTCTCTTTTCCTGTTTGCTTGGTATAGTTTTACACAAACTTACATTAAAATGATCAAGTATTTTTATAAAACTTCCATTTAGAGATGTCTATAACATAACAGTGTAAATCTAGGGAAACAATATGCTAAAACTGGTGCTTGTAACTAACCTACTAACCTCTTACAGGAATTCAGAACAGATGAAAGCATACTGGAAAATATCTACCATTTCAGAGAAGTCAGAGAATGGAGGCAAGTTGAACTCTTTTGTTTTGTTCTCTTGTACAGGAAAATTATAACAGTAAAAAGGTAATCATTTTAGTTGTTACATCCTCATGCCTGTTTACACGTCTCTCATGCTGTATCCTGTTTATCAGTTCACCTTCATCTCTATTTTCTCCTGAGAGATTCCATTAACAGTGAGATGTCAAAATAAAAATTAATTAATTAGCTGTGAAACAAAAAATAGTGAAGCCCCTTGAAAGCACTTGGTAGCTCTAAACCGAGTTTAGAGTGAGTAGGAAATTACTACATAAATGCTATTTGGAAATAAGCAGTTATTCAAAGGAGAATGTTTAATATCTGACAGTTGAATTAACAGTTGAAATAATGTAGGAGGAGATAGGCGGAAGAGCTGGGGGGACCAAAAAAAAAAAAAGTCCTGTGCTGAGATAGACTGGACAATAGGTGATTCTTGACCAACATTTTGAGGGGCTTTGTTTTGAACACATATGACTCCAGGGGGGAAAAAAAAAAGTATCTATGCATAGCTGCTTAAAGCAGTAATTTATAAAGCATTTTGTAAGGTACTATAGTTGTCCTCTACCCAGTTGCCTTTACCTCAGGTCCAGTTGATGTCACAGTCCTTCCTTGCAGCCCCTGCAGGTGCAGCATTTTTCTGAGAACCTCAGAAAAGGCATCTCATCCTCAGAGCTTCTGTGGACAATTGTACTCATGGTGTAAAGAAAAGGCCTTTAGCCCTGTTAAGAATTCAGTGAAGGGCATTATGAAAGCATAGATTTGCTTTTAAATATGACTGGTTTTATAAGGATACCACAAGCCTGGGAGAGGAAGACCTCTTCTGTTCTTGAAAAGGCTGCAAACTTGCAGTCATCACTCAAAATCAGAGAGAATTTTACCTGACAGAGGTTGTTGCTATAGTCCGGTGTACTTTGTCATTCACTGACCTCACAGTTCTTTGCCATCTGTCTTCCATTATGATTATGTAGGGGTAACTTTTTTCCTTTTTTTCCCTCCCTTTTTCAAACTCTGGAGTTCCTTTTACAAAACACAAATGCAGTCAGATGAAGAACTACTGTACACCTGCAGAGCAGGATAAAATGGGTTACCACTGATGCACATTGCATCTTACGTTTGTTCAGTAGAACACACTACTGCTGCTGTATTCACTTCCCACCATTTTTCATCCCCTCTCTGCTTCAACTGCAGGCAGAGATAAAACATAGAACAAACTTTCAAAGCACTTAGTAATGAGTTTCCATCTTTACAGCAGAAAGAAGTTTGTTTACCCAAACTATGACAGAGTTGCTTGCTGAAGAAATTAAATGGACCTTAAGCCACATTTATCAAGAACAAGCCACTACATAAAACAATTTCATTCATTAATTCCCATTTTTACCCCAGTAACACTTAAAAACATTTAAAGTTACCAACTTTCCTCATCATTGAGCAGTTCCTATTGACTAGGAATAGCAAGTTGTTTTTTAAAAAAAAAACACACTTGACTTCCACTATTCCATTATTATTTAAGCATCTTTTTTTTTCCCAGCAAGAATGTGAAACAATGTTGTGGGCTTTCTTAAATGCCTTGCACTGACTACTGAAATGTAATAAACATTGAACTATTACTGCTTTATAACATCATCAAAATGATGACACTAAACTACTATATCTGAAAAAACATAGATTTGCAGGGAAGTTTTAATCAGACCTTGTCTTTATTAAAAAAATAAGAACTTCTTTCCTCTGAGGACATTACTATATAGTTCCATTTCTCCCAATGGTTTTGTTCATGTACATTCATCCTGACAGATCGTGACAATCTTTAAATATTCTGATATTCTTTCAAATCTGCTGAGAAGTACTGCATACGAGATGGGTGGTAGTAAGTACTTACAGACCAGCAAGCATAAATGAGGATTATAGGGACCAGTCAGATATTTCAAGTAATAAATGATTAGTAGGCTTTCTGATACACATATTTTGTGTAATATATTTGTATATAAATGTGTATGATTTTTCTTTAAATAGTTCTCTAGTCATTGTCTTAAACAAGAGTATTGGAAAAAACCAGACTTATACCCTCACCTCTTTTGAAACTTTATGTAGGACTGCTGCTAGGAGTAGATCTCAGAGGTCACTATGTTAGTTTCACTTCTTACTAATAAACATTTGGGGAGATCATCTTTTTTTTGCAAAACAAACAGTATTTCAGTTTTGTGGTTTTTATAGGTTCTGGATCCCTCAGGGCAAAATTTGAACTTTCAGAAGGACCTAGTAAACCAGCAACACTTGCAGTGCAATTTATTAGTGAAGGAAGCACCCTTTCCGGAGTAGATGTAGAGCTCGTAGGCACTGGCTATCGGCTTTCCCTCCTTAAGAAGAGATTTGCCACTGGTAAGACAATGATATGCTAATATCTTCAGATTAATATTATATATTCTATAGTGTTAAATTATAAAAGACAAAACT
Source organism: Galbula dea (assembly GCA_013399015.1). Taxonomy (NCBI): domain Eukaryota; kingdom Metazoa; phylum Chordata; class Aves; order Piciformes; family Galbulidae; genus Galbula; species Galbula dea. The sequence continues at coordinate 173,717 of VWZX01009232.1, forward strand.
GTTAAGTGATGCATAAATAGTTACTTTTCATTAAAACATGGCTGAAAACTGGTTTTTGGGTTTTTTTGTTTTCCATCATTATTCAAACTGCTCCCAGAAAAATACTGAAGAAATTTGGTTTCCCTACTGACAGTAAAAAATCCTACATTTGGTTTTCAGGACGATACATGGCAGACTGCTGAAGTACCTGAGAAGGTCATTGGATCAAAGGAGTACAAGAAGCTCACTCTGCCCTCTCTACTTTTCAAACACTATTTTAACATGCATTAATATTTTTGTCAAAATGTTGACCTACTTTGAGGCTAAACTACAGAGCAGAAAATGCACTTTTAAAAGTCATTTTACAAACTTTATTACTTTATAATAGCACTGAAGTTAACTTCAACACTGTCTGTAAATGATCAACTGCAATACTGGGGAAAATTTGTTGAAATTTTAGCAAATTTATATAGCTGAAGTCAAGTTTGTAATCCATAGTTGTAATGAAAGTATGAAATTGTATGTTATACTGTAAACATTAAACCTAAAAATGTAAGAAAGCAAGTAAGAAATATCTGAGCTTTCCATAAGTAGTATTGATTTTTCAGATTCTTGAAACTGCCAGTTTTTGAAGACAGTAGTGGCAAAGTCTCATGTAATTCTTCTATCCCCTCGTGCCACAAAATCAGCTGAGTTAGAGACGTATAAAAGAAACGTAACTCAATGCCCATGTATCGTATATTATTAACATGTCAGTTGCTTTATATAGGCTTTTTTCTTAAGTGCAATGTGTTACAAAATTGCAAAAGACAGCAGAGATTTACTTCTGCAGTTAGTAAATTTTATGGGCGTTGTGATTGTTTGGATTAATGCTGTAGATTTAATTTATTTTTATATGAATTGCATAACATTTGTGCCTTTAAAAAAAGCTTGTGCCTATCCAATTTGTTATTCATATGCCTCACTTCCTTTTTCAAAGTTTGGCTCTTCATCAAGAAAGCATGGTGTTTGTATAATACATGTAACTTTATAAACTAGGATTTATTTAGAAGGCAGATTTGCAACAACTGGGGATCATTTTAAGATATGTTTAAAATACTGGATTACTTCCTCATGGGGTAATTGCAATAAATGCAGTTGTAGTAAAGGGAGATGCATCACACAGGACTTGGAGATAATAACTTTAATGTCACCAAAGATGAGAATCCTGAAGATGCTAAAAGGAAACTTTTAAAAGCAAACAGCATTTCCCTTCACTTTGACTGCACGTCTTCGGACTTGGAGTGCTTTTGGGGTTGTCTGATGTGAATGTAAACATAGTATTTTGGGAGGAATAGCATTTAGAAGGGTATATTATGGCAGCAGGATTACAAGTACTGCCATTTCTATTAGTTTAAATTAGTTATTTTTTTATAACCACGAATTTTCGTATTTGTATTGCCATCTAATCTGCTTGCCACAGCCTTAGCACAGAGAAGTGGAACATTAGTGATGTTTTTTAAAGCAAGCCACTAATTTAGAAAAGTCTTCAATGTATTTGTATTATCAAGTGTTTTTTCAATGCTGAAATCAAAAGTATTGGGGCAAAATAATTCAATAAAATGCACATGGGGATTTCATATGAACATTCTGAATACCAGTATCTATTTCCAATTCTCTGACAAAACAATAAAATGTGCTTTTAATTTTTTTTTAATTCACACAAAACCAAAAATGAATTGGGCAGCTGAAGCTTTGCAAGAAATTAAGCTTCATAGAGGCTACATAAATTCGTACGTATAATATACATTTTTGCAGACAAGAGTTCCATTGTTAGCATTGAGCACATACTGTACTGTAAATTTGATTGGAGGGTGTATTTGGCTCTTAATTTGAAAAACTTACTGAATGATAAATTTCTGAGTCATGGTACAGTCTTTTTAATGGAATCTTAATTGTAATCTGCTTTGCAATCAAATTGTGTTTAATATGACAATATTTTATTAATGAAAACCCAAAATAGTATTGCTATTTCTAATCAAGTATTACTTTCATTTCTAAGTTAAATGAAGTAGTTATGTTTCAGCACTTTTACACTAGCCTTCTTTCAGGTGATTATACATATATTTGCATTGGGTGCAGGTTACAATTTTGAAGCCATACAAGTTTATATAGACTTTTTGTAAAGAAATTAAAAAACAATGCAAAAAGTTCATGTAGCTGTCTGATTAAAAAAAACCCACAAACAAACATGTAGCAAGCTGGTTCTTGCTTGAGTATACAGCAATATCCGTTGTAGCTGCCTCCTAAGAAAATTAATTTGTAAACACAACTCTAAAGGATCTGAATTTTTGTGAATTGTTACTACATCAGACTGTAAATTAGAGCATACAAGTTTATCTGACAAAAATTGTAAATACTGCTGATTTTTCATAAAATGTAAATTTTTTAAAAATTTACACCCCTAATAAACATGTAATATATAATTTAAATACTGATTTATATTGCCTATACTTTTGCAGTTAGTCACACAGAGCTTCTAAGCAGTAAGATAGTAGAACAAAACTATGCCTGTATTTAATATTTTAGAAGTGTTAACTGATTTGTTAGGTGATAGGGAGCAGAAATAATATACAAACGTTCTTGTATGTTTAAAAAACACCACGGAGAAGGTGAGTGGAAAGATGACTTCTACAAAGAGTTGCATCTTTACTAAACTGGAATGCCTGAGATGTCTGCAATGGCTTATGCCTTTACTGAATTCATATGCTTAACTAATAGATTAGGCAAAACTGGGGATACGTTTATCAGGAAAATCTCAACTTTGTAGATATAAGCTCTCTCTATGTAGCACTACCAAGTTATGTACATTCCCTGCATTTCTTAATAAGCCTGTGTTTTGTTGAGTGAATAGGGAAAAAACCAGTGGCCAGATTCAAGAAATTCTTTTTCACGTTTTATATACCACCAGCCCAAAAAGCAGACAATTTAAGTCTACTTCTACTACTTTACCACCTTCAGCAGTCTGACAATAGTCCTAAGCTGGGAGCACAAAACCAGAAGTTGAAACTGAACAAGTGCATTGAATCGGTTTATTTCCTAATCTCAGAGCCTGTATGTTTAGTAATGACTTTTTAAATCGACTTTTTCAGCTGGCTGAACATCATTGCAATAAATATCATTCTTGTCATGCTGGAAAGCAATAGTCCAAGGACTTGATTCTTACCATCTGCTGGAAGGCAGGAGTGAAGAATGCAAATGCCCAAGGGTCAAATGGTCCATCTAGCCCAATCGCCTGTCTTCAACAATGGCCAAAGAATAGACTATGGCATAAAGAGCTCACAATCAATTTCCTCTTTACCCTGCAACCCCCCACCCTTCTCAGTTATTAGTTAGGGATATAAGAGGTATAAAAGGGTGCTCAGTTCTTCTGGCATTCACTGAACTTAAACTGTCAGAGAAAACTGCTTTGGCACTTCTGTTAGCATTTGACTTCTGTTATTTTAAGGCAGTGCCCACATACTACTCATAACTACTATAAACTGGATTTATACTGTTCAAGCAGGTTAGTGGTTATCTAAGTACATGATCAGGTAACTGACTACCTCTACCACTGCCAAATAATATTTATGTAGGGTATTTTAAGGAGCTGTGATATTTGATTATCAACTGCAACAGCGGGGGAGTTACAAGCACAGTGGCTTTTGCTATCTAACTAGAAGGTCTTGCAACGTGCCCCAAACATTTCAAGTCTTATGTGTTTGAGAAGTGTAAGATAGACATCTTAATATCTGTGTACCTTTTGTGGTCATGAAAGGGCAACTTTACTTCAGAACATTCAAGAAAAAACTCAGGAATTCCTCCAAGGATAAGAGTGAGCTAAAAACAGTTCAAGGAACTAAAGCAGCAAATAACATATTTACAGTGTGGTGCCCTTGACTGGACTGATTACCAGGCCTCTTAATTGAAAAACTTTATGTTCAGCTCTGCGTTATTATTACACTACTGAGCACTCCTCAACTCAGTTTGACCTCCCATGTTTACTGACATGTTGATTTTTAAGTTCTCCCTTTGCTCATTCAATAACCAATAAAAAGCATACAATGTGTAAAGAATAAAATAATGTTTAAAACACAAGAGGCCTTTTCTGGATTACTTATTAAATACTTAATACTCAAATTCTGTGTTTTCTGATGATGCTTTCACATCCTTTGGAATCCGTTCTTTCTGTTTTTCAGTCTGGGATGGCTATTTTCATTATTGTACCCTAAAGAATAGTTTTGTCATTGTACCAGGTGTATTTCATTTTAAAAGTCTTGTTCTAAAACTTAGGTTTTTATTATTATTAAAACTCAGTTGTTTATTTTTCAAAAAACAGGTTAATAATCACAAGCCATGAATTGTATCAATTTTGTTTTTTCTTTTAGCAGCATCTGCTCTGCCTTCTTGAAGCTCTCATTTAAGTCAAGTTTTCTGCTCCAGAAAGTTAGCAGTGGTGGCATGTGTTCAATCGTGTCTCAGGTTTTTCTTCTTCATCATAGTTAAATGAATTAAATTTTTACAATTGCTGATTCTCCCCTCCAGATGTCCCCCCCTTCTTTGTAACTGGGTAAACTCCTAGTATCCACAGCCTGCTCTTCCACTTCCCACTATTGTCACTGGTGGGTTACATGAATAGTGATCAATAATACATAAAAATTAAAGCTGCCCTAATGTTAGTACTGATAAGACATTGCATCCAGGCAAGATGCATCAATAAAACATGGGCAGGAACGCCACACACTAGACCAGGTTGCCCAGGGCCCCATCCAGCCTGACCTTGAATACTGCCAGGGATGGGGCATCCACAACCTCTCTGGGCAGCCTGTTCCAGTGCTTCACCACCCTCTGGGTGAAGAACCTCCTTCTAATCTCTAGTCTAAGTCTCCTCTCCCTCAGCGTGTATCCATTCCCCTGTGTCCTATTGCAATGATGACCAGCTGAAAAGTCTCTCCTCTTCTATTTTGTAATCCCCCTTTAGGTACTGAAAGGCTGCTATAAGGTCCCTTCTAAGCCTTCTATTTTCCAGGCTGAACAACCCCAACTCCTTCAGCATATTCTTGTAGGGGAGGTGCTCCAGCCCTCGGATCACCTTTGTGGCCCTACTCTGGACCCACACTAAAAGGTCCACAACTTTTTTATGCTGAGGGTCCCAGAACTGGATGCAGTACTCCATGTGGGGGCTCACGAGGGCAGAGCAGAGAGGCAGAATCACTTCCCTAGACGTACTGTTCACAGAATCAGAGAATAATAGGAGTTGGAAGGGACCTCAAAAGATCATCTAGTCCAACCCCTCTGCTACAGCAGGATTCCCTAGTCCAGCTCACACAGAAATGTGTCCAGACGGGTTTTGAATATCTCCTGAGAAGGAGACTCCACAACCTCTCTGGGCAGTCTCTTCCAGTGCTATGGCACCCTCACCATAAAAAAATTTCTATGTATATTCACACAGAACCTCCTGTGCTTCAGCTTACAACCACTGCCTCTTCTCCTGTTACTGGGCTTCACTGAGAAGAGCCTGACCCCATCCTCCTGACACACACTCTTCACATATTTAAAAGCATAGATGAGGTCACCCCTTAGCCTCCTCTTCTCCAGGCTAAAGAGACCCAGCTCCCTCAACCTCTCCTCATAAGGAAGATGTTCCAGCCCCTTCATCATCTTGGTGGCTCTGTGCTGGACTCTTTCCAGCAGTTCCCTATCCTTCTTCAACTGAGGGGCCCAGAACTGGAAACAATATTCCAGATGCAGCCTCACCAGGGCAGAGTAAAGAGGAAGAAGAACCTCTCTTTGACCTACTGGCCACACCTCTTCTAATCCACCCAGAATCCCATTGGCCCTCCTGGCCACAAG
>VWZX01009233.1:9222-20496 GCA_013399015.1 Galbula dea
GCTCTTGGGCGCGCAGGGTTGGGCGGGATGGGGGTAGGCGTGGGCTCCCGGTGCTTCCCGCTCACCTGTCCCCCGAACTCCCTGGTTGCGCCCCCTGCATGCCCCGTGCATATCTTGTAAAGCCCCAGCTGTGCCCCCTGTGCCTCTTTCCTCCGTACCTTCATCCTCTGCCTGCACCCGCATCCATGGTTCTCGTCCCCATCCGCACCCTGCCATGCCTCCGGCTGTGCCATCACAGCGGTTGATCCCAGGCTTCCTGGCTGGCTGTGCCCCACACCGCGTGGTGCCGGTGCCTCCAAGCCTTCTGGCTATGCCTCACATGCATTTGAGCTCATCTTCCTGTCTCGAAGAACAAGTCGCACCAAGGATGAGGCGTGGAGACAGTCTCCACCTTGCACAAGAGACTGCATCAGGGATTTCATTACTGAAAAACGCTTTCCCCCCAACACCTTCCTAACAGAAGAGTGGTCCCAGGCGTCAAGAAATGGAAGCTTCTTTCTCTGCAGGGACAAAAGCTGGAGGCAGCCGGGGGATAGGTGTGGCCTGCATGCTTAGGATCATGGTATTAAAATGTAGGGTTGGAGGGATGATGTCTAGTTAGGGGCTGTCTGGCAAGTTGGAAGTGTGGCTTTCTGGCTTGTTGCCTTCCTTCTCCTTGGAGAGACAGGTGTCCTCTGCTGCCATGGAGGACAGGTCTGTCCTTAAGGACTGGCAGCAGCTGTGTGGCCATGAGCTGAGGAAGCAGGTGGGTGCTGACTTGTGTGGTGGACGAGGCTATGTAGGGCCAGTTGCTTGGGCTTGCCCTTTGTAACCATGGATGTTGTGTATGTTCTTTGATCATTTTAAGTGCATTGATAACGTAATTTGCAAATACATTTTAAGTACGTTGATGCTTTCTTTGGGATATGAGCACTGCGGCCAATAACATAGAATTCTGTGATGCTTGAAAAGGCATAGTGAGGCTTCAGACCAGCTCTTACTGATTTCTTCCCTTGCTTGTGTATGAAAGCAAGATCAGTTAACTAAAGTTGTTGAGACTAACCAGGAACCTTATAGCTGCATGTGAGTACTCTAATCCTTCCTCCATTGTAACTCAGTCCTACCCAAACCCCGTCTAAGTCTGTACTGAACATTCCCATGTGGGAGAAGTTTGAACGAGTTTTTCAGGTTGTGAGGAGCAGCCTGGGAACAGTATGCTGCCTTATTCTGCCACTCAGCATCTGAGGTGCTGCTTGGGAAGCCTTCAGGCTGTCTTGGAGCTGCCTTAGGTAGAGGTAGGGTCATTGTGGACATCGCCTGAAAATGTTTCACTGAGGAATGGGAGCATTCATACTTACATGTTAGCTTGAAGGGAAAGTACAAAGACCTAGGATATGAAAACCTAGCTGAATGTAGGCTTAAAGTCTTCATAGGCAGCACCTCTATTTCAAGTGCAGGGAATAACACAATGGTATTTCATTATAATGTGTCAATCAACTTTCTATTAAATAGTATTTATTTACTAGTAGAGTGAGGCAGGTTATGGTGCAGGAAGCAATATTCATGGAATGTGTTGGGAAAGATGCCATGGCATTAGTCAAATAATACCTGCCAAATAGGATTTAACTAGTTATGAACCTCACCGAATACCACGAAATAACTTATCAACTAGTCACATACCAGGAAAAGAACTAATCAGGTTTCTGTATGCTGACATAACTTGATGGCCTTTGCTGAGTGTACTTGCTATGCTGTGCCCTTCCTGGCTTTCTTTCACTCTGCTGCAGTAAACTGGGAAACGTTTCTTTTTTCCGACCTTGGACTCTTGCACTTCCTCTTGAATGTACTTTTGCCCAGTGCTTCTTATTTAATGCTTATCTTTTCTTCTGGCATGCCCCCATCTAGTTGCTTAACACAAAGATTTCTGGAGGTGTGGGCAGATGTGGAGTGAGGCAGAGGGGTGACCAGGGCCTGGGATGGGAGGTGTATGTGTGACAACATCGTCTTTGTTTTGTGTTCAGGTGCAGGAGATGGAAAGGAGCTAGGATCCCTTCCTGGACCTTCTTTAGCTGCTTGTGAAATTGTAGTTGTCACATTCTGGATCTAACTTATGATCTAACTTGGCAGTCTTCAGGTGGCATTTCTCCCTCCCTGACACCTCTCTGCCTTGGAATAGCTGCCAGGGGCCACCGCCCTGTTATTCTCATAGTGAAGGTTGGTGTAATGTCCCTGGTCTGCCCCAGCCAAAATGAGATAGTTTTGCTCCCAACTATGGGTTCAACTAATCTGGCTCACTTTGTCTCAAGTGGACTTAGGACCATTTGTAAATTAGGGGTAGTGGAGCTATGACACATAGGCGAGGATGGCATGGTATCATCTTCAGTGGCACACCATAGCTTTCTAAAATTGATTTTATACCCAGCAGTCATATTGACTTCCATCTGGTGCATGTCTGAAGATTTCTTCCCAAAACCTTGGTAGCTGAGAACGAAGGAATACTCCATTCTTCTCACTGTTCTTCTCCTCTGTCCCTCACCACAGCTCTTCAGTGTTTTGGTTTTCTATCCTAAAGTCACAGCAGGTGACACACACAGGTGCAGTGTTTTTATCAGGTTTCCCATTGGCCAAGTACAAAATAAGTTTGAGAAGTGAACAGATTTGATTATGTTTTTCTCTGTTGCAATTTATGAATTCTTCAAACAGCAGTTATGGAAGGTCTTTCCAAGTATTTTGGAGGAAGCTGGTCTGTGCTTGTGTTGCAGATGGTGCACTTCACTAGTAAGAGAGAAGCAACAGTAGACTTTGATGTGGACCAGTGATTTAAGAAAGTTCAGTGGTAAATGAGACAGTGGTTTAACAAGATTCAGTGTCAAGCTACACTTGATTATTTACTGCATAAAGGACAGGGTCAGACAGATCTGTCAGGGAAACTCTTCTGTTGAGTCACAAGGTTCATAAAGGACCTCCTTGCTTTCTGAACTCCCTCTTAGAGAGGAGTCTGGGTGCAGCTAGATCCAATCCTAGTCCCAGACTTGGTCAGTGGTTTATGTCTAAAGGACTGTGTATGTGCAATCAATCCTTTTTATCACTTAGCTAAAGTTTCAAAGTTTGGCATGCTATTAATCACTTACTAAGAATCTGTTGCGGTAGGGACTCTCTCAACCTCGAGGAGTAACCTTGAGCCGTGTTCCTTCTCAAGGGGAGATGCTGGCATGGAGCCTGCTGCCTGGCAGGAGAGATCAACAGGCCCTGGGTGGTCCACTATTTATAAAGTAAGACTTACAGTCATATTTGCATACCATCAAGACATCTGGCTTACCGTTCCAGACAGCCTTTGGCTACCATGTTGACATCTGTTCCCCAAAGTCGAGAGTAAGCTCTGTGGAGCCATCACAACCCCTACTGGTAGCTATCACCTAAGCAGAGGAAGGTTGGGGGCTGTGGGTGGGGGGTGGAGAGAAGCAGGGAAGCACACCACCAAAGCTTGGAAGCTGCCCCCGAGGTGAAAAGGGATGGGAGCTAAGCACTGGGAAACTCAAACTGAGGCTGTTCCAACATTAGAGAATAACTGTTGCCATAAAATAGATGTAAACACAGTTATTTTAGGTTTGATTTTCAGATCTTTCTGTTCACTTAAAATTACTTCACATGTTATTTAAATGTTGGATAGTTACTCTGCATTGTTGGATAGTGCTTAGGAGTGAGTCCTATGTATTTGCCCAGAGGCCTCCTTCCAGTACCCAGGCTCAATGCTGCATCTAGAGAGCAAATGCAGCTTAAATGAAGAAAAGTAAACTTTTTATTCCTTAAAAATGGCAGATTATTAGAGCAAAACCATAACATTAATAAAATAACTCATCAATTTTGTAAGCCTGATTGTATTTTTAGAAGCACATGGTACCTTTAAACAGTAAGGAAATGAAAGCCAGAGGGCCATGCAAATGTTTTGTTTTCAATAGCCTGTTGTCAAGTATTAAGTTTTCAAGAAGGCTTGTGAAGTTGCAAGTGATGAAGCAGTTAAGAACTTCTTTTTTCCTTCTGATATTTAGTTGAAATCCCAAAGCTAAAAATTCTTTCAACTGAAATTAAATAGGTAAGTTTACACTGATGGGAGACACCAGAGAAACTCAGGTGTCTCTTTTCTTTACCTGTCTTTGACTTCAGTGCTTAATGCTGATCAGTGACCTGGAAATGTTTAATACGGTATTTTTATTTGTTTGTCTTTTTACTAAATTAATGTAGTAAAATGCTTTCTGTGTGTCTGTTGATATATGTCTTGGGGTTTTGGTTTTGTTTTGTTTTGGGTTTTTTCTTGTGTTTTTTTCTTTTTTTTTGCTGCATGTATTTTCCTATTTATGTTCTGTCTGTTTAGAATGGTTACACAAAACATTTTATCACTGAAGATGTTGACTAAAAAAGACCTGTAAGCACCTCATAAATTGAGTAAAGTGAGATGAATACACAGTTTGGAGCAGCACAGTTTTAGAAGTGTCTCGGTTGCTATCTTGGTTCTTAATAAGAATCTGAGGAACTGAATTTCAGTAGCGTTTTTAACTTTGAAATCCTGAGCTAGCATATAAAACTAATCTTTTAAAATCTACTTGTAAAGCTGATCCAGTCCAAAGGAAGCTCTGGGTTCCAGTAGCAGAGATGCACAGGTGTCACGAAGAGTAGAAATACAGGTGTCAATAAACTCTGAATTATTTTACTTGCCAGGAGCAATGGTATTCAGATTGCCCCTCTTTACTGTGTCAGGGCTGTATTACTTGTCATGGTAAATGCAGTGAACACTGTCTCTATGCAGCTCATGATACCAACTTAGGCTGATGATGCAGTTTCACCTGCATTTCTTTTATCCTGAGTGCTTTTGCCCTTGTGTCACCTTTCTGTTATGCTGGTATAGCCCTTGGTGAAAGGCTGGTGCTGAAAAGAACTGAGGAAATAGTCTAGGTTAAAAATACCCTTTCATTTTCTGTGAGGCTGTCTCCCCAGCCCTGGACCTGTTTCCCAATCTATTTTATTATGCAGCCAGAAAAATGGTTGTTCCAGCACAAGTCAAGGGTGACATAGAAGCAGGTATGAGCAATGGGGGAAAAGGTTGATTAAAATGACATTGCTGCTATTAAAAGTGCTCTTATAATATCAAACTTACCCTGTAAATGGTCAGACTTGCTCTGCTTGAGCAGGCTATGCTCAAGAGAAGCTGCTTGTCGCAGCTTTATGAATTCTTGCATGCTACCTTTGTTGTTTAATTGTATTGTGAATCCTTGTAGTTTGAATTTTCTTTTACATTGCTATGGGATATGGTGCCTTGAACACTGGGCCTCATGCCTGGAGCCTCTATTCAAAGTCTTTAGTAATTTTTTTCTAAAGCAGTACCTTGCTAAATGTGAGTAAATATGAGTGTAACTTTCTATAGTGTGCTGCAAAATCCTGTACAAAAGGAATAGTATGTAGAGTGCAAAAATTTAAGGTTCTACAGGTGTTTTCTGGACAGGAATTCAGGAGAATGTTCCTATCTCAGTGACAGCAGTCTGGGTTTATAAGTATGTCTGAGATAAAAGTATAGCTTGCTAAGAATAGCACTGTTTCTTTTATTCTTCTTTTTCTAAAAAAAAAAGAAGGAAACAACTCTTGTCAGAGTTTGAAACACAAAGATCAGTTTGTTGATTTTGAAATAACTTGCATTGTATCATCAGTCCTGAAATGGCTTTATAAAAAAAAGTCACAAAACCCTCATTCAATGTTTCTTTGTATGGTTTTAGAGTACAGATATGGTTCATGTTGGTACTGTGCCCTTTCTTTCAGAAAAGTTACTTTAAGGTGACAAGTAGTCTTGAGTTTTGCCTGGTCTATTAAAAATAAAGTGCCTGGAAATTGTTACCAGTGTTTGAAGCTGATGTTTTTGAAATGTACATGAGTAGAGTGCAAAGTGACTGGGAAGGAGAAACTTATGGTTTAAAAATGTTGTCATTGTTGGAGGACAAAGGATCTTTCTGAGGGAGGAAGAACTGTATTTCTGTTGAGTTTTGAAATACAGTATTTGTATTGTACCTTGTTGTTTGTTTTTTTTTTTTTTTTAGTGTGAAGACTTTAGAGCCAACATTTTCAATTGTTTTCTTTTGGTACAATGTTTTTTGTATTTTTTTTTAAAGAAAAGGTATTGGTTTAAGCATTACGGGTATCAAGATTATTGTTCAGATGTGCTTATTTATTCTGTTAAGTAAATACTGCAGTATTTGGTTACTATGTGGCATTGTGAATAGATGGAGATGGGCAGCATGGAAATGTCACTATAGTCTGTTTAGAGTAGTAGTAGCTGATAATGTTGCCTTCTCCTATACAGGTGGAAATTACTTAAATTTGGATATATTGCAGTTGAGTAGTGTATTTTACAGTATTTGCATTTATAACATCCACTACAATCCTTTCTGTTTGATTAGATGTACAGTTGGAAATATCTGGACTAAATACATTCTTTAATCACTTTCATAGCTGGAATTCTGTGGCTTGTCTTTTCAGTACCAAAATAAAAGATTAACTTTTGAAACTTTTATCTGAACAAAATGAGTCTGACAAGTTTATTGAAATTGTTGTAATGCACTTTGGAAGTGCCCTGTCCACCCTTGTTTCCTGTGATGGAGATAGAAGACACTGTACAAAAGCCAAGAGGCTAATGAAGTAAGCTTGGTCTTCACTATCAACATTGAAATTAAACCTTTCATAAAACTACTTGTGAGCTGTATTCCTCAGAAACTGTTAGAGATGTTAATTCCTTTGGTCACTTGCATTATTACTATTGTGCTGACAGTATTGTTTCTGTGCTAAGTTAGATTGTTGAAGAGGAGTCTGCCTGAGTTTTATTTTAAACAAAGAAGTGACAAAACTGTAAGGCAAGGCTCTAAATAGCTTTATACATAGCTCTGGTGTTCAGGAAATTCACTCATTTTAACTTCTGCACGTGACTTAACGTTTTGGAGAAGGGAGAAAGTTGAGACAAGGGAGTGCTAAACAGGAACTGCTAGAGCTCTCTGTGCCTCCCTTCAGCAAGTCCCCTATTTCAAGAGTGCTTGAAATGTTACAGAGTGAAAAGTCCCCTAACTGAGCTTCAGATTATCTTGAAACTGTTTCTGATAAACTGAACTGGTCCCTTAATGAGTTAGGGAAGCTTACATGAATGTTGCAGAATAAAAATTCCTGAACATGGACTGGACCATGCTAAGTTCTGGTTTGATCTGGAATTTTACCCCATCTGTTGAAATGAGGTTGTTACTTTGTTTTAAAATTGAACAGCTTAGATACCCCATTTGAACTACATTTTAAGGTATGGTATGGAAAATTGTATCTGGAGCAGTGGAAATTGTGCAATTTGGTGTTCCTGCCTTTATCCTATAGAGACTTCGCACATAACCTTGTGAATTACAATGCTATTCCATTGGTTGCTTTCAGCTAAGGTGCTGGAGCATTGGACACTTAATTGGATCTAGACAAACTTGTGTGACAAGCAAGGGTGCTGCATTTACAGCTGGTGAAATTATATGACCTTAGCTTACTTGCTGAGGTGGCCGTCAGTGGGAAATCATCTTGCTTTTTGTGAATAGTCAGCTGGGTGAACCTGCAGCTATATGTATTCGGCAGACAGTGAGTGGGGGTGAAACCAAATTCCCTGATCTGAATGTGAACAATAAAATCATCCTGAAGTGAGGTAGAAGAGAAAGAATAGAGACAAATCACTGTGCTTAGAAACCTGCTGGAGTGATAGAATCATAGAATCATACAATTGACAGAGTTGAAAGGGACCTTAATGATGATCTAGTTCCAACCACCCTACTTGATCAGGTTGCCCAGAGCCCAATCAAGCCTTGTCTTAAAAGCTTCTAGGGATGCGGCTTCCACAACCTCTATGGGCAACCTGTTCTGCTGTCTCACCACACTAACAGTGAAGAACTGCCTCCTAATGTCTAATGTAAATCTGCCCTCCTCTAGCTAACATCCATTTCCCCTGGTTCTATCACTATTGGACTTCCTAAAAAGTCCCTCACCAGCTTTCTTGTAGGCCCCCTTCAGATACTGGAAGGCCACAAGAAGGTCTCCTTGGAGCCTTCTCCTCTGCAGTTGAACAACACCAACTCTCAGTCTGTCCTCGTAGGAGAGGTGCTCCAGTCTTCTGATCATTCTCGTGGCCCTTCTCTGGACTCGCTCCAGCACACCCCTATCCCTCTTGTAGTAGGATGCAATATTCCAGGTGGGGTCTCACGAGTGCAGAGTAGAGGGGGAGAATCACCTCCCTCGACCTGCTGGCCATGCTCCTCTTGATGCAGCCCAACATACGGTTGGCCTTCTGGGCTGCAAGCGCACACTGGTGGCTCTTGTTAAGCTTCTCATCCACCAGCACCCCCAAGTCTCTTTCCTCAGGGCTGCTCTCAAGCCAGTCTTCATCCAGCCTGTATCAGTGCTTGGGATTGCCCTGACCCAAGTGTAAGACCTTGCACTTGCTCTTGTTGAGGTTCATGAGGATGGCATGGACCTAACCCTCCAATCTGTCCAGGTCCCTCTGGATGGCATCCCTTCCCTCCAGCGTGTCAGCCGCACCACACAGCTTGGTGTCATTGGCAAACTTGCTGAGGGAGCAGTCGATGCCACTGTCCATGTTGCCGATGAAGATGTTGAACAAGACTGGTCCCAGTACTGATCCTTGAGGGACTCCACTTGTCACTGACCTCCATTTGGACATGCATCCATTGACAGCCACTCTTTGGGTGCGGCCATCGAGCTAATTCTTTATCCTCTGAGTGGTCCATCCATCAAACCCATATTCCAGCAGCTTGGAGACCAGGATGTCATGCAAGACAGTGTCAAAGGCTTTGCTCAGGTCCAGGGAAATGATGTCAGTTGCTCTTCCCCTGTCTATTGATGTTGTGACCTTTTCATAGAGGACCACCAGGTTTATCAGGCATGATTTACCCTTGGTGAAGCTGTATTGATTATAACCAATCACCTCGTCCTTATTCTTCTGCCTCAGCAGTGCCCCCAGGAGGATCTGCTCCATGATCTTGCCAGGCACAGAGGTGAGACTGGCTGGCCTATAGTTCGCAGGATCGTCCTTCTTCCCCTTTTTAAAAATGGGGATATGTTTCCCCTTTTTGCAGTCAGTGGGGACTTCACCAGACTGCAATGACTTTTGGATTACAATAGAGAGTGGCTTAGCAACCTCATTCGCCAGTTCTCTCAGTACCCATGGGTGTATCCCATTGGGTCCCATGAACTTGTGAATATTCAGGTTTTTCAGGTGGTCATGAACCTGATCTTCACTTACCACGGCAGTTCTATCTTCCAGCTCCTGCCATTATCTTCTTTTACTTTTGAGGGTGTGGTGGGGGTCCCTTGCCAGTGAAGACTGAAGTAAAGAAGCTGATAAGAGCTGTGGTGTTGCTTTAGGTTTGGAAAGTTGTATGTAGCCTGGTAGTTTTGCATAGTAACTGGACTACTGAATTAGCATCCAACACTTTGATTTTGTTCACAGATTTGCTGCACTAACTGATGGAAAATGTGCCCCTTTTTCGTTGGTAACTCATACAAAGAGTGAACTAAACATACTGACCTCTTCTGCAAAGCACTGAAACCTGTAGGTGAAAAATGCTATCTAAGACTTTTTTGGTAACTTGAATGCATAGTTATATATAAGCCTAATCTTTCTTTGTATTGGAGGCAGTCCAGTTTTCTTCTCTTCTAGTGCTGTTGAATGCTGAGTAGACTATTAGACACTTGTCTGTTTCTTGTATACTGGTGTTTTACAGGAACATTAGTATTAGGCTGAGTACTCTATTGCTTGCCAAGCTTCTGCACTGGAATTATTATTGTCTCCTGTGTTATTCTGATGTGGCACATCCATTGCCTAATGCACTTTGTTTGGAGGATACATTTTGTGAGCTATTTGTATTTGGCAGTCTTTCAGGATTGGAAAGAGGGAAAAAAATAAGTGCACTTGACTTTGCCAGATGTAGCTAGTTCATCCCTACATGCTGTCTGTCTGAGCTGATCTATTTTAAACTCTAGAGATCTCTTGTGGTCCTGGGTGGTCTCTGAATGCTTTGAAAGACGGTAAAAAAATACAATCTGCTGTAGAAGTGGAAAATGCTGGTAGGAGATGGAAGATCCTTACAATGTGCCTGTGATTGCACCTGTGCATTAATGTCGTGTTTCATTCTGTTCATCTTTGAAGTTATCATTCATTGTTTTGATTTTTAAAAGTTCAGCTGTCACAAACTTGCAGGCTATGTAATGCTGCTTTATACACTGTTCTTGAGCTTCCTAAAAGGGTGAAATGATCAGGACTTATAAAAACTCCTCCTGGAAAAGAAGCTAAGGTCTAGCAAACTAGATCTGGAGCAGAAGTAAATGCTTTTTGCCGTTAATGTATTTTTTCCGTAATAGCAGTCTCTACTTTGCATTTTGTGTTATGCAAACTCCTGCATTTTGGTTGCTTAGAATGTTTATGAAACAGACATATTTTTAAGTTGGATTTTTATAACGAGCTGGTTTAAAAAGTGTTGTAAGACACTGTTCCTAATCAACCCAGTTGATGTTTTCAGTTCATGGAGAGTTTTGTTTTCATGTAAGCTTTTGAGGTTAAATTGTCATATGAATACTGTCCCATGCAGCATTGCTTTGCCTTAGGAGCAGCCTTTTCCTTTTTCTCCATAGGCCTTTGACTGCTTTGAGACACCTTGACTAGATGTTTCCTCTCTCTGACGCTTTTAGTCAGCTGTGAATGTTTCTATTTCTTACTCTTTGTTGAGTCCTAACCCCCAGGGCTTTCACTGGAACCCTTTGGATGTCCAGCGTTTCCTTAGAAGCCCTTAGAAGGACACCTGCAAAGCAAGTGGAGAGCAACAGTTCTGGAACTGCCATTAGTACTCATAGAATTTCAGTCAAAGCAAAGGTTCTTAGACTCTTGTGTTCACACTGTGTGCACAGCCTCTGTCAAACTGGATCACCCTCCAAGGGTGTCATCTCAAGAGGGAAAGGTGCTATGGAAAGTTATTGACCATGAAGTAGTATAAACAGTATCCAAGATGGCTTGAATGATGCTAAACTCACAGAATCACAGAATATTAGAAGTTGGAAGGGACCTTGAAAGATCATTTAGTCCACCCCCCCTGCCGCAGCAGGATTCCCTAGACCAGGTCACACAGAAGCGCGTCCAGACGGGTTTTGAATATCCATAGAAGGAGACTCCACAGCCTCTCTGGGCAGTCTGTTCCAGTGCTCTGTCACCCTCACTGTGAAAAAATT
>VWZX01009236.1:0-13627 GCA_013399015.1 Galbula dea
CTTTCCAACCGTAATGATTCTGTGATTCTGTGGTGCTTCTATTTAATTTCTTTGTCTCTGTTCAATCTTTATCTCTGCAGTTTCTTTTGTTTTGTACCCCACACCTAGATTGTCTCATTATCTGGTCTTCAGCCATCCTCTGCAAATATTCCATGTTAGTTTCCCCCTTAATCAATATTATGCTTCTTATTAATATTCCTGTGCAGCTATAATGTTTCTTCTCAGTCTTTCTAATGCCAAAGAATGAAAACTTAACTAGTGGTTATTTTAATTGGCAGGTGAGAGAGTTACTATTGTGCATATTTGACAGTAAATGCATCTGAGAAAAAAGTGGAATTTCTGTGATCACACACATACATGAGGACCTTAATTTTACATCCACATAGGGATCCACATAACAGGCAAATGGAATTAAAGGAATTATCAGTCCAATCATATATTTTCTTTAAAAATAGAGTGAAACCAGCCCTTTGAAATGTCATTAATATTATCTACAAAAAATATTTTTATTCTTTTTAGACGGCTGATTCATTTACAGGACCCAAAGAAATGAGAGTTCTGCAGGATAATCCAAAAGAGAATGAAATGGTACAGTATAAGGATTAATTGTGAAAGTAATTATGTTAGTCTCCTAATTATTCAAATCTTAATTACAACTGTGTTGGCCCAATTAGCTCAAAACACAAGGCTAATGTTAGGGTTGGGTGGTTACTCAGCATCTGTGCATAAGTAAGAGGCATCTGTTGCCAAGTGGTGGAGTGATGGAAAGTGTCAACTCACCAGCTGTGAAGTCAACAAAGCTCTTAAAAAACAAGTTTGAGCCAACACAATGATTTAGCACACTTGAGAGAGTGTAAAGCTTATTGCACATGTAAACTTTAGCTAGCTGTTTTCACCTAGTGGGACTGAAATCTAGACCAACTATGCACATTTAAGGCTTTGCCTACTTTTTTAACAGTGCCCTGGCTGACAGTGGGGAATCTGTCAGTGGCATTTCTGGCTGTCACTGCTGCTGAGGTTTGTGGTGGGTTGCTTTGTTTGGTTGGTTTTTTTGGTTTTTGTTTGGTTGAAATTTTTTTCTTGAGCAAATTAGAGAACAAAATATTACCGAGATGTTTGAGTATGCAATATCTTAAGGTAGTTACAACATTATTACATGCAGACAAAAGGATAGAAAATACTGAAATATTGAGAAATATGAGAGAAACATGTTGGCTTTTCTTTCCTTTCATCAGTTTCCCTATCCTCTACAGTTCTGTAAGGACAGATGCCTTTACTAGATATTAGTTGTGCCTTGCCCATTCTTTATTGCCACCAATTCCAGAAATACAGTATTTTTATAATTCTGGTTATTGATAGTGTTTTTAGTAATTTCTATTATTGCTTTCAGAGATTATTAATGATGTTGCTAACTTCACAATGGTGTATTTAATATTTATGTACTATTAACATTTAATGGTAATGTGTAAGTTTCGCTGAAAGATAATCAATTGGCAGCAAGAACAAAAGAAGAAGGTGAACATTAAAACCTAAGATGGAATTAAATTGAACACTAATGCATTCACTTTTGACCTACTTCTGAATTTTATGGATCTTTTATCAGTGACTTCATTTGCATTACTTTCAAGTTTTTATTTACTCACATTTCACAAAGTACAGATGGAGGAGTGTTTAGATTCATTGTAGTCTGATAATGTTAATTTATGAGAAATGCATATAGTTTGGCACTGTACTGCAGCGTAACAGAAACTGAGCTCAACTGTTAACTTTTCCTTCATAAGACTTTTCAAATAAAACAAAATAAAATTAAACAGAATTACAGGACATTTTTAACATTCTGGATCTGTTTCCTTATTTGTAATTACATGAAGAGAAAGCCTTTGATTTCCTTGCTGTTTAAGCAAATAGCTCTTTTTAGGTATGGTTTGCACTTTCATACAGATCCTTTTGCTTTTAAAAAATATGTTTATGTCTGTATAGCAATACTTGATCTGTCCTGTTAAAGCAGTGTTCTGACTCAACCAAAGGACCTAAGCAACTAAACCCACCTCTATAAAAATATTAAACACAACTACTTTTGGGCAGGTGTAATGAAGTGTAAACTTTAAAGGTTGTAACTGAGGACTTTGGTGACTTGGAAAGCACCTTTTTTATAGTCACAGTTTATTTAGGTTTTTGAATATCTGCACATTTCATAGTCACAAGGCAAATGCAACATTTCACCACACTACTTCGTAATTTGTGTATAAAAGTGTGTGTAGTGATGCAATGATACAGACAGTAGTAGCACATTACATTTAGCTAAGACTACCTGATCAATTTTACTTATGATTGTGAGACTTCAGCAGAAGCTTCTGGAAAATCAAAAGCTGCCACCTTCACCAGTGTTGTGAGTCTGACTATAATATTTCTGTAAATGGGAGGAGAAGGAGTATAGTGAGACACATAGTAATTAGTTACATGTGTTTCTTTGTTTTGGTTTTCAGCTTCCTGTTGCAGCTGGGGTGTATTTTACCTGCACACTGTTTTTTCCTTTTAAATCATGCTGACAATGTGAATAGCATGTGTATACTGTAACTAAACAGCTTACCAATTCAAGTGGGCTGCCTCAGCTGTAAGACATGAACTTAGAAGTGATAAAGCATAGCACTGCTTCAGTAAAATGGAATAAGAAATCATTTTGACAGAACTTAGATCTTGGTCTGGGCTGTTGTATGGGTTTGGTTGTAGGATTTATTATTCCCCTCCTTTCCTTTCAAGGTCAATGTTCCTTATTTTCTGTGGAGTACATCTTACATGACAGTACAGGAAGAAATGTAAGCTGGCTAGGTTAATGCTTTTGGGGTCAAAATGGACTCCTGAAGGCAGGAAAACAACAGCTGAGAAATGGTGTTTACAGTCACCCCATAAAGGCAAACGGTGTCTGAATCTCAGATTATCAGACTGCGAATCTTTACTAGGGGTTTGTTGTGAATGATTTTGAAAGTAAATATTTCAGTCTATCACTAAGTAAAGGAAATACTTCCCCTCAGTTTTGATTAACTCCCTTAACTGCATGCAATTAAAAAAGAGTAGAAGCTGTTGCTGTGATGGTAGAATAATGTGTATAAGTTATGTCTGAGATTTGATTTTCATTTGTTGGATCTGCAGATATCTTAAAACAGCAGAAGTATTCAGGCAATAAGAACTAGAAATAATACTTTTTTAAAATTCATTTTCCATCCTATCCTTTGCTAATACAGGGAACACAACAAAGGTGAATAGCAATGATTTATTTGACGATGACTCAATATTTGCCTATGATAAAAAGAAATTTTTTAAATGCCTAATCCATAATCACTAGATAGTCTTTTTTGAAGCTCTCTCCCAGCAGACCTATGCTCCTCTCATCACCAAGGGAGGTAGTGTTTCCTTTGCTGCTGTTGCCTCCTACATGCTAGATCAATGGTAAAGACTCAGTCACATGTAAACCAGGCTAGAATAACTCTTTATCTAACCTCCCACCTTGTACAGCTTCCTGTGACATATACGTGTACATAAATAATGCTGCTTCATTTTATGGCTAAAAATTGTGCCAAGTTAGAGCATGTCTCAAAATCGAACACCTTATGTTCAATGTGTATCATCTGTTTTACTTTATTCTTTGCTTTAAAAGACTGATATGCACATAAAAGTAATAAGGTAAAACACAGCAGACAGAGGATTTAATCTGACTACCTCATTTAAGTAAGATGGTATTTCTGCAAATTGTTCCAAAACCAAAGGAGTGTTTTCTCATCATTTTACTCTGTTATGTTCAAATTGTCATTTCTTTCAAGACTTCCTCTGTGAAGACCACCTAGATCACATTAGCAATTTTAGGTTGGAAGTTTGCCTTGAAACTGCATGCAGCATGTAATCTCTTTTTTCAAGTAAATACAGCATATCAAGTCTCAAACATACCAACTAAATCAAATGTCTTCAGTGAGGTTATTCCAGAATGTTGTTTCCATAAGAACAGATACTGGCAGTAACTGAGAGAATTGCAGAGGCATTTTCTGCTACTTCAAGTTGAATTGCTATTGTCATGTAAATTAAAGAAATTTTAAAAGGTCGTGTGCCTATGTGTCTAGACACGTTGCTTTTACATCTAGTCATTAAAAGGTATACACACTGAGGTCAAAGTCACATTTGCTGGGACAATTCCTTAAATAAGTTTTTTCAACTGTGCCAACTTTGGAGCAACTTTGAAATTTTACATTATCCAAAAAAAAAAAAAAATTATCAGATCTTGATCCAGTGGAACATCTGCCATGTTGATTTCAGTGGTACCAGATGAAGATCCAATACCGTGTTTTTCAAAAGGGAAAGAAAACAGAACCATCTTAAGAACACAGGAGGAGCTGTCTTTGTAGTATATCTTGACAGCATCTCACTCAATATCATGTTAATCAATGTCACAATTACTCTTTTGAAGCAAAAGCTATCATAAGAAAACAGCTGTGAATTCTTGAAAATGTAAAGGTGTGTGTGCTCTTTGTTTATTACAACTGTCTGCTTGTACTTCTCTGTAACTTTGAGTCATCAGCATACTGATGCAGAAAGCATAGTGTTCAAAGCAACATGAAACTTTTAATGGAAAATGTCATTTTCCAGGGAAAAACAAAATGGTGCTAACCATGGCAGAGCAATATACTGCTATGTAGATCAGTGGTTTTATGTCAGTTAACTTCTACAATGTGTGATCACTAAGAAGTAACTGATTTTTTCTGCAGTTAAGTTCAGTAGCAGTCTAATTCTTAAGTAACCCATATTCAAATACAGAAGGTGAACAGAAAACTTAGGGGTCACGTGGTGATTTACCCAGTAGGCTAGGATGAAGTGCATACAGATCAATCACCCTGTATGCCATAAGTCAGCAAAGATTCTCTTTGGAGTGCTTTGGTGAATTAAATTTTTTCTGTAGCCTCCATCAGGACAGGAACAAGTCAGACAAGAGATAACATCAGCTCAGCTTCATAGAGGAAGAAAATTACAGTGTGTGTTCTCTCTGAGAAACATTACATTCTAGAAGACATAAGGAAACACACTACTTTTGCCTGTACAAAAATCAAAGATAACAGTTGTTCTGAACATAGTATGAAGGACAGTGATAGTTCTTTTTATTCCTATTACTTTCTTTACATGAAGTCCAGTTTCTCCCTCCTATCTGCACTACCGTATCTGCACTAACTTTAGTAACTTTATTTGATTTCATTATGTGAAGCTGTTATTACAAGAGACCTTTTTAACCTTCTTTCAAGGAGTCTTTTGAAAAGAACATACTGGACAAATTTATTCCACAGCTCCTCTACACATTCCTTTATATAACTTAATTTTAAGAAGTAATTTACAAATATTGCATATCAAATGATGTATATAATGCTTGTGGTAATAGCTGGCCATAATTTTATCTGTGTTGTTATTAATAGATCATCTCATTATTCACAGTATCTCTTCAGTTTCCAGCTTCTACTCCTACTTGCTTTAACTTCAACTTCAGAATAAATTACAGGGAATTCTTACTGCTAATTCTAACTTGCCCATGCACATTTCGTTTGAATTCTGAACTGAACATAAGAAGTGTACTACCAGCTGGATTTTCTTCTGTGTGTTTAGGACAAATTCAAGTCCCAGTGATACGAATCAGAGTTTTCTTATTGACTTCTCTGTGAGGCGGATTGATCCCTTAGGCAGTTGTTCTAACTCTGTCTCTCTAACCACTAAAGCAGTAGCTAGGAAGAACTAAAGCATATCTGTTATTAACCACTTCAGTAACATGGAAAGGGAGTAACTGCAAATGTAACATTGAAGAGGGAGGAGATGGTCAATATAGCTCATAGCTCCTTCTTTCATAAAGAAAAAAAAAGAAATTATCTGTGAATAAACTTGCAAATAATCTAGCATTATTCCTTCATGAATTTTATATTAAATTCTACAAGGGAAACTAGCAGTCATCATATTAGATAAATTGAAACAATTAAGGTACAAATCCATACTCCTTTATACTAACCACTTTTAAGTGTTTTCCTGCATTTTAGACCTGCTAATCTTGAAATACCACGAAGTTCCCTTATTTTGATGTAACAGAAAATTTCTGTCATCCTAATAATTCCTGTCAGTACTGATGTTGTTTAGTCTTACTGAGACTGAGAGAAAAAGATGAGTAAGTTCCTTAATGAAATGGTTCTGTATGTCACTTATATGAACACTTCTCAGATTCTGTCTTATAGAGAGAAGATGATTCTGACTTAACCACAAGAGCAGAATCCTGTGAGAAATACATAGCTGAAAAGAAAAAAAACCAGTAAGAGTAGGGTAATATGCTGGTTGTTGTATTCAGCAGTAAGCAAATAAATTTCTGCAGTGCATTTTAGCTTAAAACATTCAAGTCTAAGTTGCCACCATGCATCACCCATCCTTAAGGAATATAAAACACTGTATGATGAAAATAATTCAGTATGTGCCTGTTTCAGACAGTAGTGATGGAGCTTAAGTGATCTTTGTATTCATTAAAGAGGTGTATTTGAAATGCAGTATGACAGTATTTTGAAGGGAAGACTAAATCTCTTAGTCTGATACAGAATTCACTACTTATATTGCACTTATATTTGCAAAATCATTACCAATAATGAGAATACTGAAAGCTGAGACTTATCCTAATGAAGTGGTGATGATTCAGTTCAGATTTGGAAATGCAAATGGTGTTCTTTGCACCATCCTGCAAAATGTCTGTGACTTTACTTAAAGCATCTTCTGTATTCCCATATCTTCCTTCTTCAATGAATATACAAAGGAACCCAAAAATTATTCTCCTTTTATTCACCAGTTAAGTTTTATGCTAAGCTGGATGCATTAGTCAGCTTCCCAAAAGATCTTAATGAGCAGGAGAAGCTTTAGAGCCACATCCCAAATATGTTTGAAGAATTACGGTTCTTCATAAGCAGAAAGTTAAGAGACTTTCTCTAGGACTCTCTTTCTGAAACATATCAATTACCCATAAAGTTTTGGAACATTTCATCTGACAAAGAGACTAGAAATGAAAGAAGAAGTTTGTTCTGTGTGAGAAATACCATATAATTTCTTCCAACTGTCTTTTGGATTCAGAATTCAGGAACTTGGAGCTTAATGGAGTATCTCAAAATGGTAAAGGTAGGACTTCTGAGATGTCAAAAGAAGATGTGCTGCTGTGAAAAGTATGGACTGCATGGCTGCCTCTCCTTGAAGATAACGTTGAGCATTTGAAGTCCAGGCAGAGACTCTGAGACCAATTGTGAACAGAATTCAAATTTTCAGGCTAACCAAATATATTAGAATTTTCTGTTTGACTTCTCTGATTCCTGAATTTGGAAGATTTCTTTTGCGTAGAAGTGTTACTGTATAAAAGAGCTAGCTGAGAACATATCCATGCCTTTCCAAAGCAAGACAAAATGCATGAGCATTTCCAAAAGGAAATCTTCCTTTCCAAAAAAGGAAGATTTATATATGTACCCTAAATGAGAGTTAATTTTTGTTATTTGAAGCATGCAAGGAAATTCACAAAATACAGGGTTTTCTGAAATAAGTTGACACAACTAATCAACAAAAATTAGCTGTTACAATTAGTTTTGTGAGCTTCTGATTATCTATGCTTTTTCTGCAGATCATCAACTCTGTAACATAATTTTAAAATTATGACTGTCCAAGGTACTCTGTCCAAAGAAGGACTTATGTCAAGGGAAAAAATATAATCATGTAGAAAAAATGTTGAATCAAAGCCTTCATAAAAAACCCCCAACAATTATTTCATTTCACTTTGCCTGAAATATTTCTTCTGAGTTTCATTTTGTGTTTAATTTGCATTTCAGGCTTTAAAAATTGTTAGAGTGTCATGGTAAAATCTATAGAATCCAAGTCCTAAAGAGAATTTTTCCAAAACTGTGGTACAAGTAAGTACAGAACTCTGTTGTTATCCATAATCATTAGGCAACAAGAACTGAAGCTAGTGGAAATTATGGAAGCATTTAGGTTGGGGAAGAACTTCAAGATCAAGTCCAACTGTTAATCAAACACTACTTGAGTCCATCCCTAAACCATGTCACTAAACGCCACTTCTATATGTCTTTTAGATATCTCTAGGGATGGTGGATGACTCAACCACTTCCCTGGGGAGGCTGTTCTAGTACTTAACCACTCTTTTACAGATTTCTTTTTTTTTTTCTAATATCCAATGCGAACCTCCCCTGGCTCTTTCCTCTTTTCCTATCACTTGTTACTTGGGAGAAGAGGCTGACATCCTCCTTACTACAAACTCCTTTCATGCGGTTGTAGAGAAGGTCTCCCCTCAGCTACCACCAGGCTAAACAACCCCAGTTCCATCAACCACTTCTTGTAAGACTTGTGCTCTAGACCCATCACCAGCTTTGTTGTCCTTCTTTGGACACACTCCATCACCTCAACATCTTTCTTGTAGTAAGGGGACCAAAATCAAAACTGGCCCAAAAGCCAGCTTCTCCAGGAGAATACTGAGGGAAAATATGTCAGAGGCTTTGTTAAAAAATTTATGTAGACAACATCTAAAGTCTTTCGCTTATCCACTGAGCAGGTAATCCTGACATAGAGATCAGTTTAGTCAAGTAGGAACTCATTCATAAATCCATGCTGTCTGGGCTTGATGCCTTGGTTGTCCTGCATGTGCTATATGGTAATACTCAAGATGGTCTACTCCATGACCTTCAGTGGCACTGAGGTCAGGCTGACAGGGCTGTAGTTCCTGGATCCTCCTTCTGGCCCTTCTTGTAGGTGAATGTCACATTTGTTAACCTTCAGCCAACTGGGACCTCCCCACTTAGCAAGGACTGCTCATTAGTGCTTGAAAGTGGCTGCCAGCTCCCTCAGTACCCTTGGGTGGATCCCATCTGGCCCCTTAGAACTGTGTATGTCTAAGAGATATAGGATCATAGGATTGTCAAAGTTGGAAGGGACCTCAAAGAACATCTAGTTCCAACCCCCCTGCCTGGCAGGGACACCATCCACTAGATCGGGTTACCCAGGGCCCCACCAAGCCTTGTCTTAAAAGCTTCCAGGGATGAGGCTTCCACAACCTCTCTGGGCAACCTGTTTCACTGTCTCACCACCCTCATAGTGAAGAACTTCTTCCTAACATCCAACCTAAATCCACCCTCCTCTAGCTTACACCCATTTCCCCTGGTTCTACAACTGTTCTACAACTCCTAAAACGTCCCTCACCAGCTTTCTTGTAGGCCCCCTTCAGATACTGGAAGGCTACAAGAAGGTCTCCTTGGAGCCTTCTCCTCTGCAGACTGAACAATCCCAACTCTCTCAGTCTGTCTTCGTAGGAGAGGTGCTCCAGTCCTCTGATCATTCTCATGGCCCTTCTCTGGACTCGCTCCAGCACCCCCATATCCCTCTTGTAATAGGGGCTCCAGAACTGGACACAATATTCCAGGTGGGGTCTCACGAGTGCAGAGTAGAGGGGGAGAATCACCTCCCTCGACCTGCTGGCCACGCTTCTTTTGATGCAGCCCAGGATGCAGTTGGCCTTCTGGGCTGCAAGCACACACTGTCGGCTCATGTCAAGCTTCACATCCACCAGCACTCTCAAGTCTCTTTCCACAGGGCTGCTCTCAAGCAAATCCTCACCCAGCCTGTACTGGTGCTTGCCTCTTGGATTATGGGGGCTTCATCCTGCTCCTCATCTTTGTTGTCCAGCGCAGTGGGCTGCATGCAACTGGCCTGAATTTTTTATATCTCAGATTCCTAAGGTTTAGTTTTTATGACCAATACATATATATTATTGCTCATTTACTATTACTGATGATGATGATGTGAGATAGTTAGAATCTTTAACACACACACACACACACACACACACACACACACACAAAATATATTTAAGCATGTGATTAATAGTGATGAGTACAGTTGACATACTTAATTTAAAGCCACATATAAGTGGTTTGTTAGTAAGAAGTCACACAACAATATGGAACTGGTGAGCTTTGTGGTTCACTATGTTGAATTGAAGCAGCTCTCCAAAAATTATGTTCTCTGTTGAAAGAAAAGGTCTAAATAATTTCCTCTTCTGTCTTGTGCTATCACAACATGACTCCAATAGGTGTTGAGCAGCTGCACCTTTCTCTATGTCTGTTTCATAGCTGAGCACTAAATACCTCTCTGCATCAACACTTTTTTAATTACTGTTTTTGTCTTTTTCTTCACAAAAATTATAAGAAAATTAGCCTGTGTAAAGTAACTTCAAAGTTCAACACATTAATGACTAACGTAAAATTAAAAGCCTCTTTTTTTTTTCTGATATCTTACATTATTTTCTATAGAAAGGAGCAGCTGAAAAAGAAAATGCATATGCAGAATATCAAGGCAAAATTTCAGCTGAGAAATCAAACAGTTATTTTTTACCCATCTGAATTTAACATAACTTACTTAAGACCTTGTAAATCTATGTACCCAATTGTATTTCTAGGCTGGTTGAGCATTTGTGATTTTCACTTTACACTGGGTGTATGAATTCATATGTCTATAATTTTTGAGGGGCATACTGGTTACTCAGTAATAGATTTTGGGAGAGTTATCAAGGATCCAGGTCGTAGAAGGTTTTAAACTCTTTTTTTCCCATTAGCTTTGACATGTACTACCGTGGCTTTATGCCATGTGATAGAAGCTCTGTCGACTCTTTCTGTGTGTGAAAATATTTAATTGATCTACTTAAGCCATGGTGATTAAACCATTTATAGAAATTTATGGGAAGGAAATAAGTATTTTCACAGAATTTGCAAAAATATAATCATTAGTATTGTCCTGATGTGAATTCCCTGTGGAGAGGCTGCAATGTTTATGGATGGTTTTGATGTCATATATTTTCCACACAGTCAACGGTCTTTTTTCATTAAGTTGCTGCCATTGGATTGCTTGTTAATTTTAAGATACGTGTATACAATTGGATTGTAAACAAAATAACCTTTTTTTCCACTTCTTTTGATTGAATTTTTAAATTATTATTATTCTTTTCATCAGGTGACAGCGTTACTTTTATTGTAGCAGTCATGGTTGAATTAAGTTACAGAGGAATGGGCACAATCCTAAATCATTTACAGAGAACTGTAATTAAATCAGATAGAAATGAAACTACAAGTAAAATTCCATGGCTTATTACCCTTGTGTATTTTTGTAATATACTTTTTAAAGTCTTTGTTAAAATAGGAATTCACAAAAAAGTGAATGCACCCTCAAATTATTTTCCTAAAAATTTAGAAAAAAAAAAAATTAGTGAGAAGATGAAGACCTTCTTGACAGTAGCTTTCTAAAGGTATATTAAAAAAACCTCACCTTTGTCCTTATTTAAAGCAAACAATCACATTCCAAATCAAACAATTCAGAAAGGGACGTTGTTGTTGTTGTTGTAGTAATAACTACTTTAGTCCATTCGAATAGCCCCCTCTACAATAGAGTACTGTCCTTTAGTTTTATTCTATAGCAAATATGCAATGCTGGGGAAAGGAGGTTTGGTGATGTCTCCCTCTCTGAAGAGTTCTACATAATACAGGAGCACACTGGAAAGAAAATGCCCAGTTCTTTGTATAGAATTTTCTGCTTAATGGTCTGTGATTACATACTTTATCAGTAAACAGTGCGAGTTCTCTTGGTTGTTTTTCTCTGCCTGTATTTCCACAGAACAGAATAGGAACTTAGTTTTTACCTTTCAGTAGTGCTAAATCCTCCAGCAACTCAGCTAAAGGATTATGGAGTCAAGTTCTGTGGATCATTGAGGTACTAGAAAAACTAAATTATTTAATTTAGGAATTATACACTTGTAGCTCAGGAAGGTTTCTGGAATGTTGAACAGATGTGTTGAATTGGATCTGGAGCATAGAATGGCCTTGTCACTGGGCTTCACCGAGAAGAGCCTGACCCCATAATACATGGGTGGCAGCCATACGAGGAAAATAAAGCCATGTTAGAATTTACTTTGAGATCTTGAGACTAATTTATTTGTGCATAGATTCTATTTGGGGATTATTGGAGATCGAGTATATTTAAATTCCCAAATACCATGATATCCAGCTTCCCAAGATATCCAGCCAGGATTTGTTTGTTATGATTTGACACTTAGAGTTCTTTATAGACAGTTAAAATAAGATACAGAGTCATTTTACTAAGTATACACAACAGTTGTTTTGTCCCTCAGACTCATAGATTTATGTAACTTCTTACCTTATAAATATTACATGAATTTAGGTATCAGTAAAATATGTTTCACTTAGAAAACTTTGATGACACTCTTTTATTTTAACACTTTAATAAATTGTGAAAAACATATGTAATAGTAATAATGTGCTAATTACTTACCAAGTATCATCTCTCATGCAAATACTTAACTGCAGTATCCAAGTGTTCCCTTCCTTATCTGCAGTCTGCACTACATTTTTAAACAAGTTAGATATCAAAGAGGAATTTCTTTTATTACTTGCATTTAAGCTTTACTCTGAATCTCAGTATTGACTTTACAAAACTTGTTTTCACATGAAGAAATCAGTGGTGCAGTGTGTTGTCTGGCTTAAAAATCGTTCCGTCTTTACCAGGATGAAAAAGTCACTTCTATACTGTATTTCTCTTGATTTTGGTGGAACAGTACATTTAGAATAAGTAAGTAAGTAAATAAATAAATGTGTGTGTATTTAAGAATAAAGTTCACCCTCCCGTGAAATCTATGTGGTAATTGCCATTATAATGTGCTTTTGCCACATGATCATAACTCCTTCCATAAATTCTACTAAGACTGCATCTTAAACTTCTAATCTCCATGTGAGGCATTTTATATGTGCAAAGCATAGAGTATATGCTTACATGTGTTTTACTACCATTTATCTCTGTCCTCTTGACACTGAGACATTGAGATATTGCAACATAGAATGAAAGAATCCAGTTTTCTGGGTGGATAGCTCACTTTTGTGTCACTTGATGGGCTAAAAATGCCATCTGCTGAAACTGAAGCATTGTGTATGTGTGTCAGCTACTGATTAAATCCTGCTAGCCTTGTGCAGAATTTAGTAGAAGGTCTTTGTTCTTTGTTGGAATGAGGCAGAAAAACTGTAATGAAGATACTTTCAGAAGTCTAAACTTTTCATACGTTTTCAGTTGCCCTTGTATGTTTCAGACTGGCTAATTGTGGGGCGTATTACAAGGTTACACAGACCTTTATTTTAGATGATCTGTGTAAGTCACTCATGTCCGCACTCAGAACCTTTGAAAGCACAAGAGAACAGCCTAAGGCTGTTTTAAGAACTAAAAGTTACATTTGTCAAATAGATGGTTTGAAAATCCAATAGTATGAAACCTTAAAGAAAAGATTAAGAAAAAGACCTTATCAGAACTGTGGATCACTGTCTTCCAAATGGATCTGCACTACTGGTCTCTTTTACAGATACATTTTTAAAGGTACAAATTCTTATCCTTTACATGAAGATATGTCTTCAACTCTGGGAGATGTCTTGAGTATTTCCTCTGGGAAAAAAAAGTTTCTATATGTATCTGTCTCTATATTCTTTTTATTTATAGAGACAGGCAATGTGTTCTCAAATTCATCTCAAAA
>VWZX01009236.1:13681-55389 GCA_013399015.1 Galbula dea
CCTCTATGGACCAGGACTTCAGTCTTCAAAAGGGCAAGAACGAGAACACAGGTAACTCTAGACCGGTCAGCCTCACCTCCATCCCTGGAAAGGTGATGGAACACTTTATCCTTGACTCTGTCTCTAGGCATATCAAGGATAAGAGAGTCATTGGGAGCAGTCAGCATGGGTTTACCAAGGGGAAGTCATGTTTGACCAACCTGATAGCCTTTNTTCAAGAAGGGCAAGTGTCAAGTCTTGCATCTGGGAAAGACCAACCCCACGTATGAGTATAGGTTGGGGGCTGAGCTGTTGAAGAGCAGTGAAGGGGGAAGGGACTTGGGGTCCTGGTAGATGTAAGGATGACCATGAGCCAGCAGTGTGCTCTTGTGGCCAGAAGGGTCAATGGGATTCTAGGGTATATTAGAAGGGGTGTGGTTAGTAGGTGTCATGGTTGGAGAGGCTCAGCCGACCACCCAACCCACGGCAGATGTTCCTTATTACCCCCCCTTTCCTCCCCAACTGGAAGAGATAGGGAACAATAAGGGCAGAGAGGCTTCTGGATTGGAAAGTAAAACTAAAACTACTTTGATATAATAACAATGTTAAATGAAACTCGTATAAATATATACAGGACCCAAATACAGAACCAAACTCCCCCTCTTTTATGATAATTACATCACCACCGAAGTTGCAAATGTCCCAAACGTCCCAGTGCCAGCTCTCTTTCCCCCAGCACGAGTCCGAATACAAAACAGCTAGCTCCCAGCAGCAGCTCCACGCCATTCAGCTCCCCAGTACAGACTAAATCCCAGCCCCCCACCCAGGGTCCCAAAACCCTCCGATTTCTGTTTCCCCTTGGGGGCAGGGTCCTTACTTAAGATTCAGGAATTTCAGGTTTTACAGGGGAAGTTCAGGTAGCTCTGGCAAAATGTGGGGGGGAAACTGATACTGAATATGATGTATATGGGACGGAATACTTTATAGAAAATAAAATCACTGAACATAAATAATTCTGTTCTAACTCAAACCAGGACATTCTAACCAAAACCAGGACAGTAGGTCAAGAGAGGTTCTTTTCCCCCTCTACTTTACATTGGTAATCTTGTGTCCAGTTCTGGGCCCCTCAGTTGAAGAAAGATAGGGAACTGCTTGAAAGAGTCCAGCACAGAGCCACCAAGAGTATTAAGGGGGTGGAACATCTTCCTTATGAGGAAAGGCTGAGGGAGCTGGGTCTCTTTAGCTTGGAGAAGAGGAGGCTAAGGGGTGACCTCATCTATGCTTTTAAATATGTGAAGGGTGGGTGTCAGGAAAATGGGTTCAGGCTCTCCTCAGTGAAGCCCAGAGACAAGACAAGGGCAAAGGTCGTAAGCTGAAGCATGGGAAGTTCCATGTGAATATAAGAAAATTTTTGTTCCTAGTTCAGGGGCCCAGACTGCCCAGAGAGGTTGTGGAGTCTCCTTCTCTGGAGATATTCAAAACCCGTCTGGACATGCTTCTGTGTGACCTGGTGTAGGGAATCCTTCTGTGGCAGGGGGGTAGGACTAGATGATCTTTTGAGGTCCCTTCCAGCTTCTAACATTTTGTGTTTCTGTGGTTCTGTGATTCTGTGAGTGAGTTAGGAAAATGATTACTAGTAAGAGATGAAGCAGTGGAAAGATAGTATATCTGACATAAAAGTGGAGTTTTGTTTTTGAGACAGAAACTAATTTTCTAACAAAGGTCAGAGTATCATAAGTTTTTCCCTGAGTAGGTCTTTGATATCACCTTGTATGATGTGTTTTGATTTTATTTGTATAATGCATTTATATATATATAGATATATATTTATGCTTCTTCTGTTTAAATAAACATGTTTGCTGAGCTTAATGTGGGGTTACTGTGAGGTTAGGAGGTAATGCATGTTTTGAAGCTTCACTACGAATGAGTTTACTGACCTGTGTTCAATAATCAAGAGCAATGTTTTATTATCTCAGACTTCAGTTACAGATGTAGCATTTTTTTTTTTTTTTCATGATAGGGATTCAATGAAAAATAATATTTCTGGCCTTAATAGTCACTCTCTGTCCTGGTTTGTTTTTTCAAGGTCACTTGCGTTACTATGGCTCCTCTTCACCTCACCAGGGGATAAGTACTCTGAGAATAATATTCCAGACTGATATTTTTACATTCTTCTGTTTCAAAGTTCTCAGCCTACACAGGCACTTCTGAAATGTAAAGTGAAAACCTCAAATGTGTTGACTCACCAACCACACAAGCATATTACAAAAGTATGCATTAGCTCACACTGATTAAAATTGGTCTCATCTAAATAAATTAAGGGGTCTGATCTCTCATCCATATGCATGGGTATACTCATTAATGTTAATAGAGGGTATGTGCATACGTAGATGGGAAAACAGATCTCTGAGGCTGACTGTTCAGTTTCAGTTTGATCTATTTTCTGCAATGGAAACAAACCATTCAGTGTTAAATGTTTCAATAATTTAGAGACAGGTCAAAGAAGAGAAAGATCAATAATTTACTTTTTCTTTTACCTTACTGTGGTAAATAGATAAATATATATATATATGTATCCCATCTCTTCTAAGATAAGAGGCATTCAGTTGGCATGCAAGTGCAATTTTTACCCTCTACTGGCTTTTTATAGCATCTAACAGCAAATTCAGATTTATATGGCTATATTTTGAGACAGAAATAAGGAGTTCTGGTTTTGGCTGAGATAGAGTAAGTTTTCTACCTAGTAGTTGGTAGTGATTTGGATTTACTGTGAGAATAATGTTGATAACAAACTGATGTTTTAGTTGTTGCTAAGTAGTGCTTATCTTAAGTCCAGGATTTTCCAGTTTCCCATGTTTTGCTAGTGTGCAAGTGCACATGAAGCTGAGGGGGAATGTGGCCAGGGCAGCTGACCTGAGTTAGTCAAAAGGATATTCCATACCATAGAATATCATGTTCAGTATATAAACTGAGGGAAGTTGGCCATGATGGCCAGATGACTGCTCGGGCACTGGTCAGTAGGCGGCAAGTAATTGCTTTGTGCATCACTTATCTTCTGGGTTTTATTTCTCCCTCTTATTATTATATTAATTTTCATTGTTATTATTCATTATTATTAATAATAAATTTATTATTGTTACTATTTTACTATAATTTATTTTAGCTGTTAAACTGTTCTTACCTCTGCCTATGAATTTTACTTTTTTTCAATTCTCCTCCCTTTCCCACTGGGAAGAGGGAGGAGTGAGGCAGCAACTGTGTTGTGCCTAGTTGCCATCTGAGTTAAACCACAACATAAGGAAGATACCAAAACCAATAAAGCTGCGAAGTTTCATCCTCCTAAAACAGTGAAAAATTGATTTATATTGACTGTCTTAATGCCATCTTCATAGCTTTGCAAACTATAAATACCATTTACTGTATTTGGTTGTGTGCCTGTGCTACATAGAGCATATCAGTTGTAATGTCATCTAAAGAACTACTCTGATTTAGTTATTTCATATTCAGTTAAGTGTTCTCACAACACAACCTGTCAAAACATTTTAAATATTTGTATAATGCTGTAAAAATAGTATTGTACATATGTTATCAGACAGTAGGAGTTTAATTAGCATTCTTAACAGCCTGAGCTACACTGGGATAAGGAAAGAGTTACGCAGTACAAGGACTTATGCCTCAAGGGAGTTTGTTCTCTCAGTACAAGACCTTTAACACAAACACCACTGGGAGAGGTTTGCCTGGATTGTTTGAATTCTAAAGGTTTCTCAGTAAGGACCGATTGATTCATGAGTACTGATACACATCAATTACAGATTTTTGGGACTGTTGATTTTTTGGGTACAGTGGAAGCATTGGAAAGCTCAGGATCTGGTTTGGGCTAGACATTCCTTCATGGAAAGCTGCAAAAAATGTCCTTATGCATCTCAGTTCTCTTAGTCATGATGCGTACATCCTTGCAACTAAACTGAGGAAGTGTGGTCTGGCTGATTGGGTAGTGAAGTGGATTGTGAACTGGTTGAAGGACAGAAGTCAGAGAGTTGTGGTCAATGGGATGGAGTCTAGTTGGAGGCCTGCATCTAGTGGAGTCCCTCAGGGGTCAGTACTGGGACCAGTACTTTTCAATCTATTCATTAACGACCTGGATGAGGGAACAGAGTGTGCTGTCAGCAAGTTTGCTGATGACACTAAACTGGGCAGAGCGGCTGACACACTGGAGGGTTGTGCTGCTATTCAGCGTGACTTAGACAGGCTGGAGTGTTGGGCAGGGAGAAATTGAATGAGATTCAATAAGGCCAAGTGTCGAGTCTTGCACATGGGAAAGACCAACCCCACTTATGAGTATAGGTTGGGGGCTGAGCTGTTGGAGAGCAGTAAAGGGGAAAGGGATCTGGGGGTCCTGGTGGATGGAAGGATGACCATGAGGCAGCAGGAGAGCCAATGGGATTCTCTGGTGTATTAGAAGGGGTGTGGTTAGTAGGTCAAGAGAGGTGGTTCTTCCTCTTTACTCTACCCTGGTGAGGCTGCATCTGGAATATTGTGTCCAGTTCTGGGCCCTGGTCGAGGCTGGGCTGACCACCAACCCAATGACAGACGCTTCCCCCCTTACCGCCCTCGCCCTCCCCCACGGGAAGGGAAAGGGAATAAGAGAGAGACAGAAAGACTTGTGGATTGGAAAATAAAACTAAAACTATTATAATAATAACAATAATATTAAATGAAATACATACAAATATGTACAGAACCTAATCCCGATCCCACACCCCCCTTTGATGGTAACTACATCACCACTGATACTGTGGCAGTAGGCCTCAGCAGCAGATGAGTCCGGCTCAGGGGCTGGATCCTGGTACTGGATGCAGGAACTTGGGGATCACCGAAGCACAGGAAAACAATCCAGCAATTCAGGAATAAGGAAAGGGAATCTCACAAGGGAATGAGGAATCAGAATCCCCCAAGAGAAATCTAGCAAGGAAAAAACTCCAGCAAGGGAAAAAAAAAACTAACAAGGAAAACTCCGAATTGGGAACCAGGGAAAAATCCAACAAGGAAAGATCTAGCAAGGGGGACTGACCCCCAGCTTATATATCGAATATGACTTATATGGGATGGAATACTTTAGTTGGTCAGTTTAGGGTCATCTGTCCTGTCTGCTCCTCCTTGAAGGTGCAGCCTTTACCCTGCACCCCCCAACAGGAGACACAAGATTTAGCAGTGACCTTGCTTTGCATACCAATCCCTGATAGTAAATCTAAACATTAGGCCTTATCACTGCTAGAAGCTGGCAGTGTCTGTGAAAACCTGCTGCTAGTTTCAGAAAGTGCAGTTTCTTAGAGGAGCTTCAGCTAAAAAGTAAAATCACTGAACAGAATTAGTTCTGTTCTAACCTAAACCAGGACAGCCCCTCAGTTGAAGAAGGCTAGGGATCTGCTGGAAAGAATCCAGCGCAGAGCCACCAAGATGATGAAGGGGCTGGAACATCTTCCTTATGAGGAAAGGCTGAGGGAGCTGGGTCTCTTTAGCTTGGAGAAGAGGAGGCTAAGGGGTGACCTCATCTCTGCTTTTAAATCTGTGAAGGGTGTGTGTCAGGAGGATGGGCTCAGGCTCTTCTCAGTGAAGCCCAGTGACAGGATAAGAGGCAATGGTTGTAAGCTGAAGCATAGGAGATTCCGTGTGAATACATGTAGAAATTTTTTCCCAGTTCAGGTGCCAGAGCACTGGAACAGACTGCCCAGAGAGGTTGTGGAGTCTCCTTCTCTGGAGATATTCAAAACCCATCTGGATGTGCTTCTGTGTGACCTTGTCTAGGTAATCCTTCTGTGGCAGGGGTGTAGGACTAGATGATCTTTCAAGGTCCCTTCCAACTCCTAATATTCTGTGATTCTGTGTGAAGGGTCTCTGGGCATGCTACTAGCCACTTAAGCCTAGTATCCTAGTGGAAAAATAAACCACTGGACATAATGGGAGCCTACAGATCTGATTGCTTTGTTACTTGTTATGGGCAAGGTAGTCAGAGTACAGAACCACACTTCTTAGTGGTGTATGATGTAAAACACATTTATGAGCAGGATCTCTGTACAAGGATGTTCTCCCTCAGAGTCTATTGTTTTCACTGGTTATTGTTTTATGACATAGCTTGTTAGTATTAGTTACTGGTGTCTTCCTTGGTCACATCATCCCAAGCCAATTTCTTTTACTTTCTCCATAGCTAAAGCCATACGGACATTCTTACCTGGGTTATTATTTCTTCCTAACCTTCATTAAGGATAAGGACAGATTAATTTTGTTTGTCTTACTTTAGTCTACAAAGGCACCAACTCCCACAAATTAACAAAGTTAACATGGTGTTTTGAGTGACAACAGAGCCTTTGAAACAAAGTTTTGCTCTGTACACTGCTTCATGGTCACTTAAAGAGGTCACTGTCAATCACTTAAAAACCTGAAGCACCTTTGTTATTAAGAGGTGAATGATATGGATTTGAAACGGTCAATAATTGTTTCAATAGTGCATAACCCAAAAATGAATCAGTTACTTTTCTACAGCTGTTCAGAATGTGTTCTGCCAGAGAAAGGACAAAAAAGGAAACACTGTATGAAATAGGCATAAAATAGAAGATGAGTAGGGCTTTTTTCTACATTTTTAAAAGTACAAGCAGAACAGACATGGCAAAAACAGGTGTTTTCAAATTAGTTTTTAAATTCAACCTATGTAGTAAAACATCAGAAAAGTTACAATAGCATCACACTATCTAAACACATACAGCAATAAAGATTGACAAATGAAGTCCTGTAGTTTTCATTTGGAGAATTTTTATTTAAACACAACATATCAGAACTATTTCCCTGGCTAACTAAAGTGAATAAACAATCTCTTAGCCAGTTAATAATGTATTGGAAGACAGTTATTTATGCATAAACAGAAGAAGAGTGAAACTCCTTAAGATGTTCACTGCTTGGAAAGCGCTCACATGACAGGATGTGAATACCATTTTGAGGGATTTGTCTTGAGTTACAAAAAAACTCTTAAAATTGCAGGTTTTGTAGTGTGCATTTCTTGCAAGCATGTCAGACCTGGTTGTGGCTTAGAGCATAGATCTTTAAAGCAGTTCAAGTTTACCATGGACTAGAATCACAGAATCACAGAATCATTACAGTTGGAAAGGACCCTCAAGATCATCTAGTCCAACCGATAGCCCTACACTACTCTTACCCCTAAATCATCCCCTGAAGAAACACATCTAGCCTCTTCTTAAAAACCTCCAGGGATGGTGACTCCACCACCTCCCTGGGCAGCCTATTCCAATATCTCACCACTCTTTCAGTAANAAGCCAGGATGCCATTGAGCTTCTTAGCCACCTGGGCACACGGCTGACTCACGTTCAGCCGGCCGTCAATCAGCACCCCCAGGTCCTTCTCTGCTGGGGAGCTCTCCAGCCACACCTTCCAGAGCCTATAGCGCTGCTGGGGGTTGTTACGCCCAAAATGCAGGACTCTACATTTACCCTTATTAAAACTCATCCCATTGGCCTCTGCCCATTGATCCAGCCTATCTAGGTCCCTCTGAAGAGCCTGCCGACCCTCAAGCAGATCAACACTCCCACCCAGCTTAGTGTCATCTGCAAACTTACTAAGGGTGCACTCTATGACAGAATGGCAGGGGGAAAGAGGAGTGACACTGATTTTGTTATACAAGGCCAGCCAGTCTGTGACTTCTCAGGCAGGAAGGAGACTGCCAAAATAATTAACCATTAAAATTATAAAGAAGAGGAATTATGAAGAGATATATGAAGACGATGAAAAGACATGAGGTGCTTCCATTTGCTTTGCGAATGAAACACATTGTGTGCTGCTGACCCCCCAGGCATGGGACACACCACCTCCTGTCCCAGGAACAACTCAGGAGTGTTTCCTCTGATTAAATGTGTGCTGGGCTGATAGGCTGTCAACAACTTCCCTCAAATCCTAATTTAGGGGTAGTTTTAGGTATTTTCAGCTCTGTGCTCTTGTATTACTGAAGGCTGCCTGCAACCAGATTCTGCAGATTTCCATTTGTGATTACAGAAGGGCTATGATGTTGATTTTTTTCTGGGAATTGGAGGAGATAAGAGAGCTAAAGCTAAGTTAGACTGTAAAAACACATGTAAGTCCTTTTTTTGCTGTCATGCTGAGAAAAACCAAGCCAAACCAAACCCCAGACTAAACTCAAAGCCGCTCTTCATGTACTTAGGGCGTAAGGTTCTCTTTTCCCTTTCTTTATATACTCTGTTTCTCATATTCTAATTCTTTTCTCAAGCAATTGTATATACACTGTGCAAATCTGTCTCTTCCAGGAATTTAAGTCAGACAAAACTGCAAACTGTAGATTCTGGAGAAATATAGTTCCATCCAACTACTCATGTAATTTATTAAAAGTACATCCTTTAATTTTATCTTTTAAAACAAATATGCATGCTTTACTAAGTGGCCAAAATAGATCAGTGGCAAAAATACTTCTACAATTTTCCTTTAATAGGAAGAAATCAAGGACAGAAAAACAACAACAACAACAAAAAACAAACGAACAAACAAACACCAAAAAAAACCCCACAAAAAAAACCCCAGAATGAGTGAGGTTCATAGGGGAAATTGTGAATTGATTTGTTTTTTGAGATAGAAGATGAGGTTTGCTGTTCTCCTCTGTACTGGCTCATTGGAATACTTGTGCTGGTACAGGAACATGCTGGTAACAAGATGAGTTACAGAATGTTTTGTAGTCATTCTCATGCATCTATAGGAATGTGAGATGTCATTAAAGTATATGAAAAAAAGGAATATATTTATGGTTGGTTATATTAAAATGTATGTATTTACATCAATATGAATTGTGAAAGGCTTAATAGGTTATACTTTTAAAGGAGAGTAAGCCCTTAAAAGAGCAAGGGAGAGAGTATCAAGAACTTTTTTTCCTGGAGTATTTGGTATATACTGGTTTAGCATTGATGTAAATTTTATTATTACCTAATCTTACATTAATACTTTAATTATCATTATGCAATCAGATGCATTAATTCCTTCTGCTCACACAGAAGCAGATAAACTTCAAACTTCTTACAGGTAATACAAAAAAATGTTCATACATTTTTTTTTTTGTGTGGAATTAGATCATTTGGTTTTAACATTTTTGAAGATGTCATTTTTCTTATACTGTTAGCCTGATTTCTCTTCTCAGTTGTGCTTCGTCAGGCAAAGCAAATTTTTCATAGATGTAGTTGAGGTTAGAAGTGTTCATTAGCAACTGAATTTCCTACTGCTTCAATGATAGCAATTGGATGAGCTTTTTGAATGGTAAGATTATTTTTCATTCAGCATTATTCCTTTTGTTCTCTGTGTGTAAAAAAAAAATCCCACAAAACCAACACAGGATAATTTGGCTTGTGATTGACACGCAGGCTAGGAGCTAATCTATCTTCCTTTTTCTCAGTCTAAAAGGCGCTTCATTGAGGATGAATGAGGGTGTCAT
This sequence comes from Galbula dea, assembly GCA_013399015.1. Classification (NCBI taxonomy): domain Eukaryota; kingdom Metazoa; phylum Chordata; class Aves; order Piciformes; family Galbulidae; genus Galbula; species Galbula dea. The sequence continues at coordinate 23,158 of VWZX01009236.1, forward strand.
TCTTAATATCCATTTCTTTTTAGGTCATATAATTTGGACTTCCTACATTTAGGTACTTAAGTAGTTATAAATGAGGTTCTTAATCATCTTATTCTTTGGTATGCCACTTGAAAAAGGTGGACAAGACAACTTTTGTGTACCAGAATAGTACATGAAGTTTGAAAGGAAAGCTGTGTTAGGATATAATGAACATGAATTTATGAAAGAGATAATACAGAACCTTCTACGATAATATTATAGGTGATTTCTTAACTTGAAAATAGGTTTATATTGACTCTGTCATTCAAATGGCTAAGTTCTTGTACTGATTTCACTTAGATAAGCTATCAGAAAGATGGAGCAACTGGTACCAATACCTGAAAATATCTACTTACACAGGAATTTTCTTGAGTGTTTTCCCTAGATTCAGAAAGAGAGAGAAAATAACATAAATATTTTTAATTCTTAAAATTATTCTGTTGGATTGCTTTGGTTTCTGAGAAAAAGAAAAAACACTTAAGCTTTTTGATTTTCTTGGTATTGTTTTGATTTAACAGATTTTATGACTCATTTGAAGTACTGTGATGCTTGAAGGTTTGGGGGGTTTTTTTAATGATTCTTTATGGGCTAAGCTTAATTGTTTTGCTGTATGAGAAGCCAGGAGTCTCCCAGCTATATAGTGAGTTATGATCTTGCATATATCAGGCAGAGATGGAGACTAGACATTTGAAAGGAGAAGTAAATTAAAGCAGGCTCTTTTATTCTAAAATAATATTGTGCTGGAAGCAGTAGTAGCCTAGTAATTTTAGCAATCACTTCTTGGGGTTTTTTTAGATGTCTAGGAATACATAAAATACTCTCAAATTCTTACTGCAGGCCTTAGTTGAGGGCGACAGATGGAATTTGCCTGAAGTGAATGGCTTCATTGGTAAAGCTGAGTGCCACCCTCTGGGCTGGAGTTGACAAAAGCCTGGTCTTGTAGCAGCTCCCAGTCCAACTATGGGCTTTTAGTCAGGGAAATAGAATCTCTAGGTTCAGTATTCTTTGCAGATCTCATTTTCCTAATCATGAGACAAATGGCATTTCCCATTCAACTGGGAGCTTCAAATCCATTGTTTCTAGGGGGAGCCTTTCTTCCTTCCTTCCCTCCTTTCCTCCCTTCTTACCCACTCTCTCTTTCTCTCTCCACTTTCACCCCATCTATCTCTTAGTTTTTGTAATATAATTCTGTACACCCTGCTCCCTTAATCATATGCTAAGGCATAACTTTGATTACTTATTTCCTGCACCTTTCCTAATATTTATGTCTAAAATACAGGAGTCTTGCTTTCAATGCCCCACATTTGGATATTGCCACACAAAACTTCTGTTTCTTTGTCTTCTGTTTTGTAACTCCAGCTACCCTAGTGACTTGTTCAGGTGAGGTCTTTCTAAAATTTAATCTATGAGCAACTATGAGCTGAGCAGCAGATCTATTAGCAGCTATACATGTGATGGATTCAGCAATGTACTGGTTCGTTTCTTAAGTTGCCTTTTATGGGCATAGCAAAACCAGCAACAACAACAAAACACAAACAAACAAACAAAACCCTGTGAAATTTGATAAGGAAGAGTGGTGAGGGAGGGTGGCCATTCAGCTCCACAGGATGCTCACAAGGGCGAGGTCTATGTGGGTTTAAAAAATGATTGTGACTAAAGGATACTATGATTCTATGAAAGCATCAGGAAACCTGGTTATCACCTCCTTGCAAGCCCTCACTTTAACGGATATCTGTGCCCTAGTCATCTGCTGCAGCTAGTGCCTCCACACAGGTCTAACTTGTCCCTTACACGAACATAGCTGTGGCAGGCTAGAGGTTTTGAGGCAGCACCTTACTCCACTAGTGCACCCTGCTGTGCCAGGTCTGAGGCTTGCTCAGATCAGTGGGACAGTTCACAAACTTGAAGTTAGGACTGGGACAGAAGCACAGGACTGAATGAGCTTAACACGCTGATCGATGCCTGTTCATCATAACTGCATTCTTCAAATAGTTCTGTCACTTTTGGTATATTAATTCATTATGGTAGTCCTGTACCAGTAATCCAAATATCCCTTCTACCTTATATTTCAGTGATGAAAGCATGTGTCTGAAATGTGATAAAATTAAGAATGCCCAGTATGTTGGGACATAGATGACATAGATCAAAGCTGAGCTTTCACTGTAAATCTACAGGAAATTACATTTTCAATGACTTATGGCTCTATTTTCAACTCCAAGTACTCCAGCAGGATTTCAAGTTGGGCTGTTCGGACATTCACACAGTCAAATGGTTGCATAATCACAGAATCACAGAATATTAGGAGTTGGAAGGGACCTCGAAAGATGATCTAGTCCAACCCCCCGCCACAGCAGGATTCCCTAGACCAGGTCATACAGAAGTGCATCCAGACAGGTTTTGAACACCTCCATAGAAGGAGACTCCACAACCCCTCTGGGCAGTCTGTTCCAGTGCTCTGGCACACTCCCTGTGAAAAAATTTCTACATGTATTCACACGGAACCTCCTGTGCTTCAGCTTACAACCATTGCCTCTTGTCCTGTCACTGGGCTTCACTGAGAAGAGCCTGAGCTCATCCTCCTGACACACACCCTTCACGTATTTAAAAGCATAGATGAAGTCACCCCTTAGCCTCCTCTTCTCCAAGTTAAAGAGACCCAGCTCCCTCAGCCTTCCTCAGAAGGAAGATATTCCAGCCCCTTCATCATTTTTGTGGCTCTGCGCTGGACTCTTTCAAGTAGTTCCCTATCCTTCTTAAACTGAGGGGCCCAGAACTGGACACAATATTCCAGATATGGCCTCACCAGGGTATACAAGAGAGTAAATCTAACCCCTAGAAAAAGAGGGGTTTTAAAAATTAATTTAGATTTCAGAAGTTTAAGACAGAAGATTTTTATTTAGTTTTGTAACGAAACAATAGAAAAAGACATGCAAACCTTGAATGGTGAATATTTGAATCCTACATTTTCTTACGGGAAAAATAAATCTTAGTTTCTCAACACCTTTTAAAATAAACATAGGTAATCAATTAGGTCTAGATAGTGGTGTTACACTACTCCAATGTACCAAATAAAATTAAACTTTAAAGTTAAAATACTGTGAAAATAAAAAGTTAACAATAGTTATGAAACATAGAATTACAGGAGGGACTGAGATCTGTTTGATACAAGGATATAAAAATAAAACCAGCTAGAAAAGAAAAAAGAATATCCATAGAGCAGAAAAAAACATTCAGAAAACTGTAAGAAAGCTTTTGCTTTTCATATTTTCAGGGAGAGAATGTCATATGAGTTGAAGGTGAATTGTCAATCTCATGAGTTTAAACCAATTTTTAATGATGCTAAATCAATAAATTTGAATTAATAATACTAATTTCCATATTGTTCCATCGGTTAGTGCTGGATGAATTGTTTGGTTTGTTGATTTTTTTTGTGTCTCTGATAACAAGCTCCTTTATTTGAGACGATTTTTTTAGGGTATGCTGAAGAGTGGGTGTTACACCACAGCACCATTTTCTTATGAAAAAAAGAGTTAACAATGCTCATCATATCAATACTGACAGCCTCACTGCAGTAATATGTGTGAGAGACTTATCGAGAGACCCATGGCTCTGGGAAGAATGAATGAGTGTTGACTTTAGGTTTTAAAACTGTCTAGAGAGTTCTCTGTAGTTCTTCTGAGAGAGCTATATACAGCAAGAAAGAGCAGGAGTGATGACATGAACTGAAGTAAAGGCTAATTAAAGCCACTGCTGTCAACAATTCAACTCCAACAGGACATTTTCTCTTTACTTCTCTTGAAGGTACAGGTCTTACCTGAATGAAGCTAACAATTAGGCCACGCAAGTTATGTGTACTTGTTTTTCATTATTACTGAATGTATCTATATAACAATCCATATAATATATACGCATGGATCATTAAATATATGCACCTCTTCATACATACATAAACTTCTTTAAAATGAGGTTCAGATTATGCTTTTTGTGAACTAGAAAGGGTTATGAAACAAGGTACTCCATAATGGGAAGCAGAGCATTTACAGTGCAGCAGATCCAGGCTTCTTTGAAGTGTTCTGAATGTACACCTCCAAAATGCAATATGGTTGATGAAAACTTACTATATTTCAAGAGCTCAATGTTAAATTTTTGAAGCTTCTTGAATAAAAGGTGAAGCAAATTGTGTGTGAACTGAAATTCCCTTCTCAGTCACTGAAATGTTCAGTCTCAGAGTTTAGTTATTTTCTATTATCTGTTTTATTTATCAACAAAGGGAGTGTGTTGACAACATCAGAAGCCGCTAGTACTTCTGTTCAAAAAATTAAAAAGTGAAATAGGACATGATTCTGACAATTAAAACTGAGTAAGCAAAAAATCCTGGAAGATTATTATTTTCATTTCAATGGTGTTTTTTATGATATCTTGTAATATAAACAGATTCACAAATTGAGTCTGAGCTCAATTCCTTGTCACACGGCCAGGGTCCGAAGAGAAGAATGTTGGAGATGCATGGTACCATGATGGCTGATTAAGAACACTAGAAAAGTAGCAGTGCTGACTAAATTAAGGACTGCACTTTTTTTAGATTTATTTTATTAAACTCTGTCCCTGAGGGTAAGTGGAATAAACCCCCAAGAATATTTTAAAAAAATACATAGGTTCAGGTTCAGCTAATCAGTAACTTTCTGTCCTTCTCATCTCTTTTCAATGTTTCCTTCTTGTTATGTAAACTTTGGAGGGAAATTTTAGGTCTTAAGAAGGTGTGCAGTTCAAAAAGGGTAGGACTTTTACACACTATCGTTACTACTTTCTGTATGTTTAATTAACGACAAATTAGCTACCTACTGTGACTTGATGATATCTTAAGTGGACTGCTAGAGTTTTATCCTTAGTGTCTTGATAGCACAAGCTTTTTATACATGTATATATTAATTTAAAATTTCTCTTAAAAGAGATTATTCGGTAGAATAGATCTTAAGTCCTTCTGTGAGCACTAGAGGTAACTGTGAAAACTGATCTGTTGATGTACACCAGTTGTTAGGAAACTGTTGTCTTTCTGCGCAGTGCTGGGCACAGTTTAGAATTTATGCCTACAGTCCCAATTGTTTGACCTTCAAAACATAACTAAAAATCTCTGGAAAAATACATAAATTACTTCCTAGCTACTTCAGGTGTTAACACTCTCACTCATATATACTTTAGTGTCCTTACCACTTACATACTTTACAAAATATAAGTCATAACATAACTTTTTTTAATTCAATGGATTCTGAGGTGTTTACACTTTATGTTTACCTGTCCTTCTTGATAGTTTTTCTCTCCATTATTGTATATAATGGGAATTCCCATATATTTATTAAGGTTATAAAGAAAAGCAATAATACTCCCTATATGGAAAGACATGTACAAGTGGTGTTGCCTGTGGCCCTCTTTACATGATGACCCCTTAGACATCAACAGTGCTGATTTCATTGTCCTGATGGTCTTCTCTTTATAGCCTCTTCTCCTATGTCTTTTGCCTTCCTCTGCTTCTTGCCTCCCATTTATAAGACTCTGTGTGGCTTCTTGAGCCACATGAAGGTCTGTGTATGAGGAATTTTGCAGCTAATCAGACAGGGATGATAGGGAAAATGTCAGAATACATGAAAAAATGTCTGAAAGAATAATCCATCTCACAACTGTATAGTTCAGTAGGGTATATCAAAGAAATCACACACCTTAAATTGAAATCTGAACCTTCTTATTTCCTCAGTGTGTGATTAAATCCAGAGCTGCTTCTTTTTGTTTTAATGTCACTTTCCTATGAATGTGCATTCACAAACATTTTCAGGCACAGCTTAGCTACTTATAAATCGTCTGATTTATGGTTTAACTTTATGGAGTGATACAAAACTAGGTCAGTTTTCAAATGTGTAGTATTGTGTGCAAAACTGAAAGAATACATGAGAGATGCCATGTTATGATACTCACTGCTCAAAAATCACGAAGTAGATTCTTCCAATAGAGAAATGAGATAAAAAAGAAACACATGGAAATCTGTGTGCTGCTCCATCTGCATCTGACTTTGGGCTCTTAGCTTTAACTAGAAATTTAAAACAGAAGGAAAAGTAGAAATTACTTACAGTCAGTTCTTTGAATTTGTGTCATTGGTGCATCTCAGTATGTTAAAGGTAGCTAGAAACAATAATGATCTGAGCTTTTCTGAGGTAGAAAAACTCTTACCTGAAGTTGTGTTAAAGTGTCCATGTGCTAGTTTGATGTGACTGGATCTACTCCAGAACTTGAAAAATGCCGTGTTTAGTTGTGTTCTCAGATATACGATTTCAAGGCCCAATGAATCCACAAGTATATGGAAGAAATACAAAAGAATAAGTAGGACACTTTGAGACACTGTCTAGACTTGTTAAACACATGCCACAGTGCTTTGCTGGGATTTCAGGAACATACCTGTCACTTGTTCCTTGCTTGTTCCTACAGGCTGTTTTGTACATAATCACATCACATGCACCTGGCCATGAGATTTGCTGTATTTTTCTCAAAAGGTGGAAATGCTGGCTAGTAAATCAGCAAACAGAATTCAGAATACTACCAAGAACCCCAGAAAAAATAGTTCAGGCAGAAGTACACACAGAGTTCAGAACTGGAAACCATATAACTCTACTATTTAGTCTATAGCCATGAGTAAATACAAGACTTTCTGGGGAAAAATGGAAGCACAGTAATAGTGTACTGCTTTGAGAGAGAGAGTGGCTTGTCATTATGGTGTTTTAGAGGCTCGAAAAAAAGGGGATACTTTGACAAGAGAGAAGTTCTGTTGGGCTGCAAATGATCAATATTACAGCCTGGCAAAAAGTGAAATACCAAGAAAGCAGACATTCTAGGAGTCATGCTTTTAAATAAATGAATGACTAAATAAATGCCTCATTAATACTTGTATTTCGGATATCTTCTATATAAAGGACAAATTGAGAAGGATGACGAGATTCTAAACAGCACTGGGAATAGGTCAATCTCTGGGATACCTACTTTAGTAGTATATGGACAAAACATATCCATGGATTGGTAAATATAGGGAAAATGGGGTTTTTTGATATTGGAAGATATATGAGACATAAAACATAACTTTCAGTAAGGATTTTAAGAAATTGAAAGAGTTTCTCACAGAAAGGATGAGTTCTGAAATGTAGAAAGCAAACATTTAGGTTCTCTGCTGATTCTTCCAAGTCGGATGTTGGCACAAATATTATGTCTAGTATTTGTCAGTAATAACATCAAAGAGAAGCCTCTGCTTTGCTAGTTAAAATATGAACAAAAGCTGAAAACAAACCTTTTCAATATGAGAAATGGATTTCATCTATCTTTCATGAGAATGTGTATATATATTTTTTAAAGTGAATAGTAAGGATTGCTGAAACTGGCTGTTATTGATCTTTCCTCTAGTATCTTGGTGAAAAGATCTTTCAGAGTGTGAGATTTTGCACAAATCATAGAGGCAACTCTCTTTAACATTTTAGATGTACATGGAGCAAAGACAAGAGCTTGATTACAGACTTGTCATTCAGTACAGTGCAGTCCAGGAGCAGCTGAGCTTGAGACATTGTAGGTTGTATTTAAGCCATTAGAGCTTGGGACTTTATATATATTCCCTTTCAAAGTTACTCCATATGTCATTGTTATTGCAAACTGGGATTTTAAACAAAGACAGTGACTCTATGTGACTCTATGTCAGTGTAGAAAAACATACTTTCACAACAGTATAGGACAAAACCAAAAAAATGTTTGAGCTATTTATATGACCCTCAGGTGCACAAGTTAATAAACAGTCTGGGAAAGCATATTGCATAGGCCAAAAGTGCAAGCTGTAGATTACAGAGCCTAAACTCTTGGTTAGTAGAGCAAACTATCTCTTACTCAGCAACTGTTAACATTCCTTTCTTCCAAAGGAGCAATGGCTGTCTGAAATTCACAAAAAAACACTTCGTGCCAACTTGCTATAAACTTTTTCACTTTCATTCAGAGTATGGAAGAATAACTCTAAAATGAGATCTCATAAAAGACAAAATACAGTGTTTTGCATTATCCCATTCAAAAATAGAGACACAGAGTGTAAAAAGAAATTTGGCAACCTGCAAAGAAGCAGTGTCATGCAGAGTTTTCAGCTGCTGTCCTGTACTGTCATATACTGAATTAGCAAAATGACAGGTTGCCAATAAAACTGAAATAATCACATTCTAGGACAGCATGAACAATATGAGGAAAAACATAATCCATTTGTCAGTCTGTGTCTTCTGCTATTAGTGGAAGTGTGTAGCTAGCTGACTCCTAATTAAAGAAATTAAAAAGCTAGCTAGTTACATCTTACGATAATATGGTTTAATTTAGCGCCTGTGCTGGACATGGCCAGTTAGCTAAGAATACATTATACCAACCTGAGTCATTTGAAAGGCTGATGGAAAGCAGACAAGAAATGTAATGCCCAAAATGTGAGATTTTAATTACTGCCATATATACATCTGAAAAAATTGCTCTCATTCTTTGTTGTGGTTTATCCCCAGCTGGCAAGCAAACACCACTCAATTGCTTACTCACCCTCCTGCCAGCAGGGTGGGGGAAGAGAATTGGAAGGGTAAGAGTGAGGAAAGTAATGAGTTGAGATAAGAACAGTTTAAGAAATTAAATGAAATAATAGTAAATTATAATTAATATTAATAATTAATAATAATAATAATAAAAGTAAGTTGTAAAGGAAAATAACAAAGAGAGAAAAATAAACCCCCAAAAAGACAAGTGATAATATCAAAGTGAAAACAATTTCTCACCACCAACCTAATGGTGTCCAGCCAGTCCCTTAGCTGTGGCCCTACTGCTAACTTTCTCTTAGCATTATAAGCTGAGCATGACATCATATAATATGGAATATCCCTTCAGTCAGTTGGGATCAGCTGTCTCAGCTGTGTCCCTTCCCAACCTCTTGTGCACCCCCTAGCCTACTCTCTGATGTGTCAGCAAAAGAAGCAGAAAAGACCTTCAGTCTTTAGCACTGCTCAGCAATTTGGTCACAAACCCAAAACACAGCACTATACTAGCTACTATGGAGAAAATTAACTCTATGCCAGCCAAAACCAACATAAACTCCTGTATTGCTGTGGTCTTTTCCATTTTGACACTTCAGTTTGAGATTTCATACAGTAAAGTACTGAGGGTCTTGGGTAAAGAAATAAAAATTGACAGTGGGCTTCTGTGAGAGTCAGTAGTCCACATAATTCACACAAAAAATATAGTGACGGCAGTCTTCAGCATGCACTATGAAGGCAAAAATTCCAGGTCTCCTTGTCATTGTACAGGTGAGAGGTAGATTGTGTCATGAGAAGTTGTTGACAGTGACTTAAAAGGAGGTATCTGAGAATGACTAATTACTACCACATTGTATCTTAATAACAATAATGTACAACATAAATGTATAATATTTGTTGGATATATTTGTTATATATAGAAGAAAATAGAAACACAGTAGTGTTTATTGATTGTGTATCATGATGAAATGTATTGGGGTTCGCCAAAGGAAGAGAATGAATGAAATTTCTCTATTACTAAATAAAAAGTGTTTAACTAGTCAGTCAAGCACAGGATATAAAAACATACATATCTAAGGAAAAGCACTTATTCAAAAAAAACTGATTTCCTGTGTAAGTAGCAGATATAGTAATTTTTCCAGGAGAAAGACTTATTCTGCCTGGGTGCTCTGGGAGACTTGACAGGGGAGCATGACTATAGGAATGTCACATTTGACCAAAAGGCAAAGATTTTTGATGATGGCAGTAAAGCAGAGGTTATCTCCAAGAGTGTTGTCTGGGATATAAAGTAAGGAAAATATTATGAGTGCCTTGCTACCATCTTGCCTTTGAGAGCATACCAGGTATATCTGGTTTTGAGAGAGGGGAAAAAGAACATTCCAGCTTATCCTTAACTGAGTAGACCAAGTCTCTCTTCTGAACATATTTATAAGTAGTAGAGTTGAAAAAAGAAAAAGAAGGGGGAAAAATACTAATTTGAAAGCAGAAGGGAAGTACAATTTATTTTAACTTGGATTCAGTTAAAGTGATTTTTTAATGTGTTAGTAACTGCATATCATATCATGAATTTATGTTAATAAGATGAATTTAAACCTAACCTTATCTCTCAAAGAAAGTTTTTAGAGCATCCAATAGAGTAAGTCCCCACTTCATCTGCGTAGATCAGGCACCTAAAAGATCAGAAGAGCAGATGTGAACTTCTCATACAAGAAATTTACTTTGATGCCTACAAAACATTTTGGTTTTTTTTTTCTTTCAGCTGGATATGCTTCCTAGTGATTATGGTGTTACATGTAGTTGAAATATACAGTTTAAGCTCAGCTTAAGCACCTTGACAGTGTAGATAGTTTGTGAATTGAATAAGAAAGCAAATTTTTATCAATGTGTACAAATAAAATTCAAGATAATGTTGAATTCTCATGAATAAGTAATACTAAAAAAATATAACCAATTCATCTTGAAAATCTCAAAAATAATCAGCAAGCTTCTATAGGATACAAGAGTAACAAAAAAAAGCAGTAAGTTACACACAGTGCTATTAAAAGGTAATTGTTATAAACAGGTTTTATACAGACTTGTCATCCATTCTCTGTAAGGGAGGAAAGAGTTCTAGTATTCATGACACAGTGCACCTGAGTAATCAAGTTTCTTATTCTTTTCTACACAGAAAAACCTTCCTTTGAACACAATGCACAGTTTAGAATAGCCACAAAGTATAACTCAACAAATAAAATGTGCATTTTCTGTAGATTACAATCAGAAAATGGAAAATTGTAAGGAATTTTTTTTTCCTGCATGGCTTTCCTTCACCAAAAACTTATTGGTTTGTGCTGTAAACTGGTAAGATTAAAGAAAATGAAGGCATCAACAAGACAATCTTAGAAGTAAAATCTCAGAAGCTGAGGAACCCACTTGCTATGCCAGGTCATGTAAATTTTAAATGACACTGTCAATTACTAATCTAATTCTTTGTTCTCAGGATACAGTTTTGAAAATGACATTATCTTTTAGATATGGACCTCTTGGTTTTTTAATCTATAACTTAAAGCCAAGAAGGACCAAATCAGTCCAGCCCAAGATACAGGGTTGGACTGAGTTCAGGCCTTAGCTCTGGTATATTCTGTTGCTTGCCCTAATGGAATTTTTCAGATCACTTCTCTTCACCTTTGGTTCTGTCTTTGTGAAATATGGTTACTGCTATTCATAGTCTGTGAGGGTGTGTCAAGATGCTTTATTCATTAATGCTCAGAAAGTCCTGTGCTACACTCTGAAGCATTTATTAATATGCTATATATGAAGATATAAATAAACAGTCCTACTATATACACTGCTCCGTATCATTTGTATCACTATTTAGTTGTTTGTTCTTTAGAAGACTGTGAAAGCAGTTTTTTATATAGTAAGTATATTTTTTCTTTAATCTTTAAATTAAAGTTTGATGTGCTTCATGTTCACCATCACCAAACTGTACTGTAAATAACTATACTGCTATATTATAAACTTCTTTAATTTCTGTTTTCTTATATTAGTTGTTAGTTCCACAAAAATATTTGTTGTTGTTTGTAGGATTGTTCGTTTTTTTCTTCCCAAACAGGACAGAAAAAAAATGGGAAATAATTTTTGTTTTCTTGTAGCATATATCTTTCCCACTTCACCTGCATTACAGTTACCATATTATATCAGGGCTTTTTCCTGAAAAGTTCAGGAATAGAATTCAGAATACCAGTAGTAAAGTATCTATTGACATTGTAGCTGTAGAGCTTACAGTGGAATTTCAGTTGTGTCAGTATTTTCAGAAGGTACATACTAAGTGTCTTAGATGCAGTGGACACATCTTTGTTTCGTTTCTGATGGAAGCTCTGCCAAAAACTTACATGGTAAATATCGTGAATCTGATTTTAATGGACAGTGTATTGAAGAAGTCTCTGGAAAGATGTAATACCACGCCGAAAAGAAAATTTAACTACTTCCATATGTGGAACAAGAAAAAATTCTACCTACATCTTGTTTCAGTGCAAAACTGAGTGGAATATTGTTCAGTTTTGTTACCTCAACTGAAAAGATAGAAGAAAATTTCACCTTAATGTAGTATTACTTGTAATGGATGCAAAATACTATAGTATGAAGGTCAAAGAACGGAGTTTTAGTTGCTGTGGTGGGTTTGACCTTGGCTGGACACCAAGTACCCACCCAGCCGCTCTATCACTCCCCTTCCCAGAGGGACAGGGGAGAGAGAGTAAGGTGGAAAAAGGAATGACCCGTGGGTTGAGACAAGACAGTTTATTATTAGCACTACACACAGCGAAGCCTGCGCGCGCAGAAGCAAAGCAAAAGCAGACTTAATCTCTACTTCCCATGAGCAGCGATGGTCGGCCACTCTCCGAGAAGCAGGGCTGCGGTCTTCAGGAGGCAGTCATTAGCCGATGAATGCCCACCGCCCTGCTCCGTGCCTCAGCTTTTATATCTGAGCTGACGTCATATGGTATGGAATATTCCTTTGGTCAGTTTGGGTCAGCTGGCTGCCCGACTTCCCTCCCAGGTTCCTGCCCCCCAACCAGAGAAGGAATGTCACAGTGCTAGTGTTGTGCCCAGTGGCAGTCAAAACACGGGTGTGTTATCAGTACCCTGCTAGTCACCAATGCAAAACACTGCACTGTGAGGGTCACTATGGGGATGAATTACAGCTCAGCCAGACCCAGTACAGTTGCCTTGTGATTTATAGACTTTTTTAAAGTATATTTTTACCATTTTTTACATGTCTTTACCCTAGTTGACTCTAGTGCTTGGATAAAACTGTTTCCAGTGTTTCAGCTTCTGAGCTGAGAAATGGGTTTTTAGAATGAGGAAGCACATGCTTTCATACAGAGAAATTAACAGATCCGAATGCCGCATCAGGAGATATAGTCCATAGTGACCAAAGGAACATCATGCTGCTTACCCAGAGCACAGTATACTCACATCCCACTGTGCTTTGCAGCTGTTCTGAATAGAATTAGTACTGGATGTCCTAGAACTTGTTATCTACAGTGACCATATACACTACAGAAAAAGGAGCCATAGGAAACATATAAGCTTTATAAGAAGCATTCACAGGATTTCAGTTGCATTACATCCTTAAAAGAAAAATCTTTGATTAAATTACTGAAATTTGCAGCACTGAGTGTGTATAATGTCTTTTTAGATTAAGAATGAGAAAATTTGTATATCAGTTTTTCAGGATATTAAGGACTTGAGGAGTTCCTTTCAGGTAAATCTGACATATACAGGTTTGGGTTTTTTCCCTCTGCAAGCTACTTTTTCTTCTTCTGAAATGCCATTTTAAAATGACCTTGTGATTTATGTGGATGAAAAAAAATATTAATATTTTCCACTAGCACCTGGTGCTCTCATGCTTCATTTCCCCGAGTTTATCCATCCTTTTTCTTTGTTCTTTTTCTTCATAACAGGAAACAAGGGGAAGGGGAAGTTATAGTTTAGCCTGTCATTGTTCCTTTTTGTTCTTTTTTTTTTTTTTCCCCCCCCCCCCCCCCCCCCGCATTATTCAGGGTGTGTGAATGCTACACTTTTCAACTGTATGTTTCTACCCTCTCTATTAGGCCTAAGCAGATTTTTGTGTCAGTTACATTGATAAAAATCTGTAACAACACCTTGCTTGTCCTTGCAGCTTGTCTAGATGTTTATCTGTGTATCTTAAATTCAGAATCTTTTATTTTTAATGTTTAATCACTGTTTGCTCAAGAGAAATATCTCTTGTTAAGTCCTACAGGCAGGTTTGCTAGATCCCAGTCTCAGTTTGCTTACTGTCCTTTCTATTTCTGTTTATTGATAACCCCATAACTGACTTTTTAGTGGTTACAAATTTAGTAAAAAAATAAATCCACAAATGTAGAGAAAAAAATCCATAATGACAAAAATACTCAAGAGTTTACTCAAGTGTATCCAATGAATAAGGTGGGACCATAAGAAAGTGATCAAAGAACAGAATAATTTTTTATCCGTTTGTCCCATTCCCTACATTAATTTTGTTTTCCTCTGGGCTCCAAAGTGCCTCAGCAGAGAGAAAAAGCACATCTGCCTCCTTGAGAGGATTCCATTTCAAGCAATGTCATAACCCACCTCTGCTCTCAAAGTGACATGCAAGACTTTCTCTACCCTTCTCCCTCCTCTATAAAATATTTCATGGTGGAAGAGAAGCGTTAGGTTCCTCAGGGTGACTTCTGCTCAGCCAAACTAATTCCATTATCCATTAGTCAGGTTTACTTCAAACTAACAGCTAATAACTCATGTGGAACTCTGTAACCATCTTTAATCTTGTTATTCATCCAAGCCACTGCTCTAGGAGCTTGGCTTTCTCTGATTATTAATGGTGATGGGTAAGTGTCCTGTCAGGTTTCTGCTCATGGAATTGGAAAGAGGCACAAGGTCAGCCCTTTCAGACCAGCTCTTTGGAGTGACATATGGTAATCACAGGCACCCTTGCTCCTAAGGGAAAGAGCTGGCTGTATCATATGGAGTCTTAAAATAGTAATGGTTCTCACACAACCCATTAAATAGTCGAATTTTTACTTCTGAAAAAGTTGGGAGATAGAGGTAGAGAGAACTGTGACTGATGAAAAGTCTACTGTCCGCTCAGAGACAGGCTGTTTATATCCAAGGGAGCCTTTTTTTGTAGTAAAATGTTCTTGCAGAAGATTTCTGAATCCTAGTGGGCATACAGATGCCAAAGGATGCTTACAGAATGAAATAAAGCATGGATAACACATTGTGAAAAATCTATTTTTAATACTTTTATGACTTACTTGTATGATTCAATATGATTCAAGGTACCAACAGTGTTACAGAGCAATAATAATTTTATATTAAATTGGTAAAATGTCTATGCATGAGCACTTGAAGTTATGAATAGGTACTAAAATTCTCATGCATCTTTATGTAGACAGCAAAAAAAAATTAGTCTCAATACAATGATGTAAAATCACAGATTTAACCTTAGACACTGTTGGATAAGAAAGACTGAAGCAGGGGCAAGGACTTATTTAAGGAGTTTCTATTCAACAGGATAAATCTGCTCTATTGTTACAATCAGGAGTGCAGTGTAAGACGCTACAGGGTGCTCATGCTTTTCATCCTAGACAGTGCTCAAGAAGCCTGTCTTTCTCTGCTGTCAAGATGATGTGCAAGTATCCTACCGAGCTTCAGTTTGTGGAATCTGAACAAGGCCAACTTTGCTAAGGAATCTGTAACTTATGCAGCTCAGAAATAGTAAACTTACTTATATACTTTTGTCATTTATTTACTTTTATTGTTTTGTTTGGGGTTTTTATTTTTAAATAAACAAAACACAAACCATGGAAAAATTGTCCACCACAATTATTTGGACATGTAAATCTATAAGGAGCAAAAAATTAAGTTTGAGATCAAAATCATCCCCATCCTATGTCCAGGTACTGTGTTCTGCAACAACCTCTTTTATCCATTCCAATGTAAAATCTTAAGTCTGAAATAGGCAACTAGATATCTTAAGGGATATCATATCTGCAAACAGATAATGCCTAACTGAATAAAAAGGAAAATATAGAGATGTAGTTACAGAATCACAGAATCACAGAATCATTACAGTTGGAAAGGACCCTCAAGATCATCTAGTCCAACCGATAACCCTACACTACTCTTATCCCTAAATCATCCTCTGAAGAAACACATCTATCCTCTTCTTAAAAACCTCCAGGGATGGTGATTCCACCACCTCCTTGGGCAGCCTATTCCAATATCTCACCACTCTTTCAGTAAAGATATTCTTCCTAATACCTAATCTAAACCTACCCTGGCTCAACTTAAGCCAATTCCCTCTAGTCCTGTCACTAGTCACAAGGGAGAAGAGGCCAACACCCACCTCCCTAGAATGGCCTTTCAAGTAGCTGAAGAGAGCGATAAGGTCTCCCCTCAGCCTCCTCTTCTCGAGGCTAAACAACCCCAACTCCCTAAGCCTCTCCTCATAAGGCCTGTTTTCCAGACCCCTGATTAGCTTAGTTGCCCTTCTCTGCACCCTCTCTAATTGTCTCTTGATGTAATTGGAAAGCAATCTGCTAAATTGGTTAATGTTTAAAATTTGACTGCATTACTGTATTGTAAAAAATAATTGCAAAATTATATGAATAGGCACAATCTTTTCAGGCATTTGATACAAAATCTCTTTGTTTCCATTTTTTCTTTCAAAACTATTAATAGAGTTCTTCACAAGAATCTAGTTTGTTAGAAAATTGACAGCTGGTAAATAAACATTTGGGGCTAAATTTAGAATTCAGTTAACATTATAAAAAGCCAACATAATTTTGTACAACTCAACAAGTACTTGAACTAAATGGTTTTCATATATGAAATTAGCACTTTATTTATTGGCACATTATCCATTATTTTTTGAAGTTGTTGGTTAGTAACTGTGAGACTAGAGGAGGCATTATTTAGGCTTCAAAAGTTTTGCAAATTAGTACAGAATATAAATATAAAATAATAATACAGAAGCAGATTCTAATCTCCAGTAAGGCTACATTAAGTGCAAAACATCCAGAGAAAGGCCATAAAAATGATCTGGAGAACCTCTTCTGTAAGGACAGACTGAGAGAGTTGTTCAGACTGGAGAGGAGAAGGCTCTGGGGAGACCTTCTAGTAGCCTTCCAGTACTTAAAGGGAACCTACAGAAAAGATGGTGAGGAACTCTTTATCAGGGAGTGTAGTCATAGGACAAGGGCTAAAGGTTTTAAACAGGAAGAGGGTAGATTCAGAGTATATATTAGGAAGAAAATCTTTACTGTGAGGCTGGTGAGGCACTAGAGCAGTTTTCCCAGAGGAGTTGTGGATGCCCCACTCCTGGAAGTGTCCAAAGTCAAGTTGGATGGAGTTTTGAGCAACCAGATCTAGCAGAACATGTGTCTCCCCGTGGCAGAGGTTTTGGAAGCAGATCCCTTCCAACTCAAACCACTCTATATTTCTATGATTCTAAGATTGGGTTTTTTGCACGACAAAAACTGACTTTGGAAATCGACATTTTTCAGGTCTTTGTATTTTTTACTTCAGTCACGATCACAGACAATCACAATGTAATCACTTATTAAGTTAGTGGATAAAGAGTGAAATATAGAATGGTATTCTTAACAGTGGAGAAAAAGTAGATGGATAAAACATTTTTCAAGAGAACAACTTCAAATGCAATAAAGATTAAATTCTGTTAAGTATTTTACTTTATTTTTTGGTGCAGAATGATGTCTAATCTGTTTAACACAATAATCTTTATTGTTTGTCTTTTTAAAATTGGAAGCAACAGGTAGCACTGCTTTTGTATGACAGAAGTCTTAATTAACTTAGTGGCCTTTGTCTCAAAGCAAGGACTCCCAGTTATTGTACGTAGTGGGGAAAGATGAGAGGAGAACAAGTGACAAAAATGGATGAAGAAAGCAAAGTCAATCTTATGGGTCCTGTTAAGGTTGGTTTGTTAGCATTGACAGACAGAGCAGGTGCAAGCATACAGGTTTGCCAAGAAACTTTATGTTGACAACATAATGGAAATTCATGCAAATAAGTGTTTCATGTCACAGCTCAGCATTTGGTACATGAAAATTATGCTGATTTTATAAAATTAAACCATCATTTTATGGAGAGAAATATTTAGAGCTGCTATGTTATAGCATTAAATCATATGAACATAAGTACAGGCTAGCTTAAAAATCTATCCCTAAACCTATCAAGTACTGACTGGTTCCAGAAATGCTGTAGCTTCCTTTTGTGTAACTCTGTTGCCAAGACTTTTGTATATGTAGCTGCTGAATTTCTGGAGTCTCCATCTTGCAAGGCCACTACCCATCATGGGGACATAGATTTTTACCTCTCTGCTAATATAAGGTATTAAAATATCCAGGCAAAATTCCAGCTTGTGTGCTGTACAGAAATTAATGTTTATGGTTTTCTGCCTTTGTTTTGTTGGATGGCATATTGTGATCTTCTTTGTTCATCTTTTGATTTTTAAATCCCTCCATTTATAACTCTAATTGAACTGTACGCAATTTATGATAGCAGTGACTTCAGGATAGAGGGTCTACTTAATTTCATTTCAAGATTTTGTTTTTGGTTTTTTGGGGGTTTTTAACTAAAAATAGAGAGTTTTGTGTATTTTCTATTTAAAAAACTCTCTGGAAAAAACAGAGTTTTTATTTCAACTTAGGACTTATCTGAAAAAGCTGATAACCTTTAAAAGGAAGGGGTCTTTTTTCTTTTTCTCCTTTTCCTTTCTCTTTTCTTTTCTTTTCTTTTCTTTTCTTTTCTTTTCTTTTCTTTTCTTTTCTTTTCTTTTCTTTTCTTTTCTTTTCTTTTCTTTTCTTTTCTTTTCTTTTCTTTTCTTTTCTTTTCTTTTCTTTTCTTTTCTTTTCTTTTCTTTTCTTTTCTTCCTCTCTTTCCCTTTAGAAATAAAACACAATTTACAAAGACAATACAAAATTTCAAAATACTATATGAAATGAAAATGTAATGGCCCTTTTTTTCCCCTTTGCCTATATTTTCTACTATCTAAAATGGAAGAACTCTTTAAAGTTACATTTGGGTATTTCCTTGTGAAGATCTATCAGATTAACTCTTTCAGTGAGTTCCAGAATCACACAATGTGGACATAGCCTTTCTACCCTACACTATCGATAAGATGCATTGTTGTGTGGGAGGTACGTTTCCCTCCTGAAATCCTTATACTAGTGATTAAATTTTACATGTAAAAGGACTTTTGTTGGGTTAATTAAGAGTCTACCACAGTGGTTAGCCTAAAGTTCTCTACTATGACCAGAAATAAAAGCATTAATTTTGCTTGTAGGATTTTCCTGGAAATAAGCATCTTCTGAAATCCAAGCTGACACAACCATATCTGCTAGTGGGTTCTTTTCAAGGCTGAGATTTTTTTAAGGGCAGAAGTTTTCTGACTCCAGGAGGCACATCAGCTTGTTAGAGCTCTTCGGCTTTGTGGCTGGCTTCTGTTTGGAGAAACAGGATCTGTGCATCTCCTGACATACAGTAGCAGCTATGTAACACATTCATATGGCTTGTGAAAGTAATATTGTTTACTGTGTCATGTCTGATTTCTACATCATCACTGGGGTGTTAAAAGACAAATTTAATCTAATTCTTATACAATGAAGGAAGTATAGAAAATTTGCATTTAAAAGTGGATTTTTTATTTTACTTCTCATTGCAGTAATATAATAACCCTACTAAAGCAGTACCAGAAGAAAACAGAAAATATCATGGAAGAGTGTATGGAAATATTGGCCATTTAAAATTGTTACTCAATCTTTTCTGCTTTTGTCCCATTTTCTTTTGAAATGTCTCATGTTCTTTAAATCTCAGTAAATATCCAATTGTACTTTTCACAGCTTTATAGTCTTCTGGCCTTCATAGCTGTTCTTTGCTTATTGAGTACTGGAGTAAGAATTTGTTAAGCAAGAACTATTTCTTCCATTAATAGCTTACTTTGCAAGAATGCAAAATGTGTATTAGCATCTATTGTGAGTATTTGCAATTTACCCATTCAGTATCCATTCATTTTCATCACATTATTCCTCCTGCACCAGCCTCTGTAACCTCAAGAATCTTCTGGGCCACATTAAGATTAATTTTATTTCCTTTCCATGTCAAAATTGAATCTATAGTTCTAGTTTTGACAAGAGAAAATTTAAAAAAAAGAAGCTTGAAAGATAAAAGTGCTAAACTGCTTTAAATTTCAACATAAATGTTACTGGCACACAGTCAAATAAATATGACATGTGAGTTTTGAATGGGGAGATTATATTTGTTGGGATAATGCATTATATCCAGGGATTTTTTCAGAGGGAGACTTCATTTTCTTATTTTTACATCTAGACACTGAACCACTGCATTTTGTGGAAAGTGGAAGCTGTACTGAGTGTCTGCTTTGGGTTTCTTACCGCTGCAGGATACTGACTTTATCATTGAGAGTATTTTGTGGACTGTGTATGTTATGGGAAGGGAAACTTACACCTTAAAAATATCTGAGGAAGTCATATAATTGCTGGTATCCCTAAGAAATGCTTACTTTTGGTATTAATTTGGAAATGCAAAGGATTTGTGCTTTTTCTTACAATTTATCACTCTTATGCATGCCTGTAAGTAATGAATTTTCTTTTTGTTATGAGGCATATATACAAATATTTGTGTATACATGTATATTTGTGTTAATATTTATGTATAAATATACACAGAGAAACAACACAAAAGAGGAAAATTTGTTTTTCCTGAAATTTCTGGCCTAAAGACTAAAGCAAGTGTAGTTGTCATGAAAGCTTCGTCCACAATAGTGGGGAGACTGTCGTATGAATGACTGAGAATTATTTGGTTTTTAAAATAAATTGAATAAAATTAGAGACCTAAGCATTTTGCCTTGATTTCCTAGGAGGAAAATAACATCATTAAGAGCTTGGTAGGAGAATTTTTAATACTTGGCTTTGGTTTTGCTCTGAGAAAAATAAACAGTCTTTTTTTTTTTTTTTTTTCTTCTGGAGATAGAATGCTTAATCTTCGCAGAACAAAAGGGACATCTGGGGAGTGAAACTTTGCTGTATCCCTTAGGCAGAAAAGCAGGTCAACTCAGAAAGTCTATTAAAAAAAAATCTTAGTTTTGCTGCAAATACTTGAATAGATGCCAATGTTTTTCAGAATCAGATTGGTCACAGTTCGTCTCCCTGTTTCAGATATCCTTTCAGACAGAAAGCATGTGAACTAAAGCATCATTGAGGATGCTGTAAATTTTTCCAGTGCTTGCACAAGTAAGCAAATCCTAAGTTTTAGCATGGCATATAGTCCAGCCTCCTATACTGACTGGTCATGAGAACCTATATTGTGACCTATGCTAATAAGTGTCTAAAAACTTGTGCTGATTTTCTGAAGTACGCTGCATGCCCAGCCTCTGAAGCAGACCTATTAAATTCAGGTGTCTAACTATAAACTTAATGTCTTGTGTTAGCTGTTGCATTTTAATGAACAAAACAGTCCCATTTCCTCTTCTATTCCCTTTGCTGTCCTCTAAATGCTAGTTCTAAAATTTGCTACAGCAGATAAGAAAGGGAGATAGGGAAGGTGACTAATAAGTGAGCAGTAAAAGGGTGAGTTGATCAATTTGTTGATGAGCTGGAATGTTGGTGCTATATTTTGTTCTTGGTTTATGTAACTTCAGCCTGTTAGATGGCTGGGATGCTGCACAGTTGCTGACACTTATCTGTGTAGTTATGGGTCAAACAGAAATCCTTGCACCTTGTCTGCAGGTTCACTTACATAATTGTGATGTAGATATTTCTTAGTAATAGTATAATATGAAAATCTCTGTAATCTGGCTGAAAGCTTTTATTTGCATAACTGTTATTCAGGTGTTTCCTGCACAGTGGTTAAGTAGGTAAGTCTTTTTCGTTCATTAGATTAGAGCCATTTTGGCCACCTTATTAAGAAATAATCACAATAATCCTTTCTGCTCTGATTGTCTGCTGTTCACAAGAGCTGCTGCCCAGCTAGGCTGCCAACTATTGCTCCAGATGCTAACTAGTTAAATATTTAATTATCATTAGTGATGCTTGACTACCATAATTATGGCTAACACAGGTAATGGAGAAGTACAGCCTTTTTTGATGAGCTGGGAAGGGCCTTCAGAAAGCATAGTACTTTCTGTATTTGGGAGGTATGTGTCCTAGAAGATTAATTGCTTATTTTGTGCTAATGGTAAGCCTGAATTTTCGAATCTTGCTTTATTTCTTTTTGTTTCCTTTGGTGACAATGGATTTCTTTCTGAGCTTTCCATCATTACGCAAACAAGTGTAGCAGAAATATCATGATAAATACTCAAATATATGAGATTTCAGTCATTCTGAGGTGGAAAATTGGACTTTCCAAACGTTTGGCAAAACTCCGTGGAAAAATGCAGGGATAATCCCCCTTCCCAGTATTATCAAAATAAGAGTTAGGGCTCTTAAGTGAGTGACCTTAGCGCCAGACCAGGTTTTGAACCGCTCAGCAGGGAATCTGTTTCACACACGTCAGGCGAGAGTGTGTCTGTGGGGCCCCTTTCTGGCCTCTTTCTTGATTTGGTCCTCACAAGAAATTGTTTTTCTTTCTCTGTGTCTGAATGAAACTAGCAGGTAAAAACGTTCTTGACCACATGAGTTTGTTGCATTTGTTTTTCTTTCTCTGTGTCTGAATGAAACTAGCAGGTAAAAACGTTCTTGACCACGTGAGTTTGTTGCATTATTGTTTGTCTGCAAAACATAAAGGAGTAGCAAAGCTAATAATGGTCATCATCATCTCAAAAGTAAAACTTTCTTCAATTTTTAAGTTTTAAGATTTTGATTCTAATTCTCTTTATACATGTAAAAATGTGTCTGTGTATCAAAAAGGGTATAAACAAAGAATCAATTTTGATATTTTTGAAATGAAAAAAAATATTTTCCTGGGTCTAAATTCCTCACAGGAATTTCAAAAGCTCTAACATCAGAGAAAATTTTAGCTCAAGTGAGGCAAATTCATAAAAAGTGATTCAGTTAGAATTTCCCTACTCGATAAGCTTTTGCTTCCTTTCATATTGTTTATTGCTTTTAATATCTTACTATCACCCAACAAAACAAATACTGCATTTCATGGCAAATTAATTATTCATATTTATGAATAATCTGTCATAAAATGATGAGAAATACTTTTACTGGTTTTATTAGAGGAAGGTAGGAATCTGGGTACCTTTATAAAGACTATTACAGATATAAATTAATTAAATTACAGATATTTTCTATGAAGTTCTTTGTGCAAACTGAACTTTCTTTAATTACATATAAAGATTCTCCAGATAAAAATTCTGTCACTAGACAAAGCTTTTTAATTGTGTTTATGATAAAGTGTTTTTTAAAAAAGCAAAAATTTAGAGGTTTATATGAAAAAAATATTTTTCATACAAATATTTCAGGTATCATAGATTCCTAACCTATTTATTTGCTAATCTTTTAATTTATTCACTATAGTTCTTTTTTCTTATAGCATTTATTTAGTACCTTGAATATCTATTAATTATCTCTGTATCTATTTTTATTAATTTAAGGGGAGAGCAGTGACTTTTTTTTACTTTGACTTCAAAAAGGTTTTCCATACTCTCTGGCAAACATCCTTACAAAGAAGGTGATGAAGTACTGACTAGATGAGCAGATTATGAGGTGGATCAGAAACTTGTAGAATGGAAAAGCCACTAGAATGGGTCACGCAAAGAGGTTGTGGAGTCTCCATCTGTGGAGAGATTCAAAATCCTATTGGACATAGTCCTGGGCATCCTGATGTAGCTAACCCTAATTAAGCTGGGGGGTTAGACTAGATGAACTCCAGAAGTCTATTCCAACTGCAGTCACTCTTTGTTTCTGTGATTTTGTGATGAGTTCCCACAGAGGGTCACACTTGACCACATGTAAGAAACTACACTGGAGACAAAGTGTCACACTCCGTGGTTTGTCAGTGTAGGATATTAGGCTTTCCAGTTTTGTCTTTGGCCCAGTAGTCCATTTCTACCTGGAAAAAAATGTGTGTATCTCTTTGGGCTGTGTCCTTTAGAAATGTTAATTCATTTTAAGGAGGTATTTGATTTAGCTTGGTTCATACTAAATGTGCTGATCTGTCTACTTTGAGGCCCAAAGATAATTTGTAGTACAATAGGACTACACACTTAGCAATTACAATACATCTGATTGCTTGGTTGCAGCCTCTAATACTGCAGGTACGACACTATCCTCTCTCCATAACACTGCTCTTGTGAGTCAGCTGAGGTGCAATATCATCGAGAACTATTTCAGCTCTTTGTTTCTCTGAGCTTAAACTTAAAAAGAAGTTATTGTTTTCCTATCTAAACAACAGTTTTGCAAACTAGAGTAAATACACAAATTCATGCTTATTATAAAGAATGAAAAATATATGCTATAAACAATCTGCTCATTACATGTCTTATACTAAGTTACATAAATCATAAACCACCTGAGCACTATACAGTTGCATATTTACTGCAGCATGGAGGCAACTCAAGCAAAAGTAAGGGAGAACCTGCTTAAATTCCGAACACAACAGAAAAACAAACTACCGCCTTTTATGAAGACTGAGGATATTTGGTACATTAGTTTTTTAATATATGTGCTTTATTTTAATTAATACTGTTTCATCCAACTATTCAATTCAAAACATGATGTTAGAAGAAAAGCATGCTAAGATGATATGGCTTCTAGTCTAATTTAGATCATTGTTACCTGAAAGTGGCTTATGACTCTTTGTGGATGTTTTTCTTTCCAAAATATTTTTTTCTGAAAATGTAAATAAGCTTTCAAGGGTTGATGAGACCGATTTTGCATTTCACATTTAAAGTTGTCTATTTCCTGTATTTTTTTGTAATACTGGGAGATGGGACATATATGTATGAAGAGCAAAACAGAAAGAAAAGAATACTTGGCTTTAATTTGTTAAATTAAAACAGACACATGACTGAAATGATGAAAATGTATTCACACTAGTCAATAGACATCCACTTGTGTACCATGTGGGGAAAAAAGGGCTCAGTGAGAGAAAAACTCCAATAATTTATATTGCTCAGTGCGTTATACTCATAACAAGACCTGTTTCCCTTCTCTCTTTTTTTTTTTTGTCCTTTTAATGTAAAATTTAGAACAGTAAGAAGGAGTCTGAAAGGAAAAATATTTTCACAACAAAGACTTGCTTTTATTTCTCTGTACAAGATAGATAGACTGCAGCAATATGTCACCAAAATGAGCCTTCTATTTCCTCCTGCACCACCTCATCTATTGTCTGTGTTAGGCCATAATTGTTGAAATTCACAGCAGGAATCTGTTATAAAATTACTCCAATTCATTAATCTTGAATTTGGAAAATGAACAATCACACAGTAGAAACATTAAGTACTGTTAGCAAAAATCCTTTAACCTTTCAGAAGACTGAATATGTAAGAGCTGGGCTGAAAATACTAGTTGAGCTCTGGATTTCTGTAATCTATTATGGAAAGGAATATTAAGGATTTAATACTTCTTAATACCGTGGTGAAGGGGATAGATATATATAGATTTATTTTATCCAAATTGCAAAAACTGGCAACATGAGACCCATATTTTCAGTTTTAAGTGTCTTAAGGTTAAACTCGAAGTTTCCATTAAGCAATAATTGTGCCATTATATACAGAATGAACAAACATGCCTACAAGGACTCATTTTAAAATATTCATCCTTGGCTTAGTTTAATTATTTAGTACATGTATGTAGTGCTTCTAACACAAGAAGCTATAATTCATTGTATCAAACATTACAATCAGAATCTGACAAATAACAAAGTCTTTTAATAGTGGGATCTTAACTAAAGTATGTTTACAATGTGAAGTAATTGATAGAATTCTTGACAGGTTGAGAAAACCAGAAATACTTTAAGGAATAACAAAATAGTATATTACAATGAACATGAAAATGTGTTCATATTCATTTCAGTATCCTGTGTTACTTACAAAATTATGAATATATTTGACTTGCAGCCTGAGATTTGTCAGTTCTTCCTTTACATATACTGCTAATCTGTTGAAAGGTTTAGATTTGTTTGCCTTACTCTGTCTTCCCTCATCTCATGTATTCATCCAAAAACAATTGAAGGACAGCAAAATGAAGGATGGTTGCCTGATTTTCCATGCTTTAGCATTGTCATTGGCAGATTCTTACCAGAAATGAAAATGTTTGTAAATTATCAAAAATAAAGATTCTAGATCATTGACAAAGTAACAATAGATTCATGATTTGCCATGGTACTTTTCTGAGACAAGAACAGCATAACATAATACAAGGCAGCATAAAAATAAAATTTGTGTTAATTCATCATCTGATGATCTTCCTAAAGTAAAGGAAACTTTATGCTTTTCTGAGACATTTTGTTTCTTAACAGATGACTAAACTGTAGAACTACATTATGCATTTACAGGATTGTACTGGCCTGAATTTGAATGTCACCAAAACAATCATTAATTTTTAACTGGTAGTGAAAATTTCATTTTAACTCAGTTAACTTTCAAGAGTTCAATTAACCAAGAAGACATGGAGCCTTATACATTGAATAAAGTATCTTAATTTTTATAATGAAAATTTTAGTAATTTTTTAACAGTTATCTCCCTGATATTCTCATGCATGTTTGTATGTTAGCTATGATAATTCCTCATGTAAAGGATGATGTCTCAGTGGTTTATATTTAAGTTAGAAATTATCTCCTGTAAGTATTGTTGATAATGACAAAGGTGACACTGTATGTATAGATAGTTGCATATAGAATCAGTTTATTGTTTTACACTCACACAGAATATTTTTAAATTGATTTTGTAAGTTATTTTTCTACAATCCTCAGCACTATATAGCTACACTTTTTTTTGGAAGTATGTATCATTTGATTTTCTTACGTTACTGAACTCTTTTAAGTAATCACTTTTTTTATGTGCTAGAAAGCCAATTATTAAACAATATCTGTGGAGTGATAAAATACTTTTATTGTTGTAGTGTTTAGAACAGTCAAATGTAATTAGGTTCTTCTCCAATGTTACGTGCTTTATAAATATGTTTCTTGGATACTGGTATAGTATATCACATGTTTTTTGTTCTGTAATGTATCTTTATGGCAAACTTCTGATGAGTGTGCCACAAGGGCAGTCACACTTGAAGATTAGGGACATCATTTTAATGTCTCTTTGGTTTTATGCCAGCAAAAACTCAATAGAGTATTCCAGATTCCTGATATCTTTCCTGATATGTATGAGCATAACTAACATTAGAATTGAACTCATACATCACTGTAGAAAATACAAGTCTTCAAGTAACCATTAGGTAGAAAGAGGAGGTGTCTCTAACAGTCAAACCCAAAATTCATAGCCTTAATCAAACTCATATTTTTCTTGACAAATTGAATAATTAGTGACTGTTTATCAAGCAAAACATTTGACATGAAATATTAGGAATGGGAGACTTTTGTAATAGAATTTAACAAAAGGAGAGGTGAAGTCACCTTATTGCAGGAGAAAGGCCATCATCTGCTTGCTGTCCAGCAGTTCAGTCAATACAGTTCTCTTCAAGATGATGCCGCGTATCTTTTACATGTTTAAGGATGTTTTAATTCCTGCTGAGCAGTGCTTTCACAGAGTCAAGGCCTTTTCTGCTTCTTATGTTATCCCCTCAGCAAGTAGGCTGGGAGTGCACAAGTAGCTGGGAGGGGACACAGCTGGGACAGTTGACTCCAACTGACCAAAGGCATATTCTACACCATATAATGTCATATTCAGCATATGAAGCTGAGGGAAGAAGGTTATTAGTGGGGCCACTGCTCAGGAACTGACTGGACATCGGTCAGTTGGTGGTGAGCAATTGTTTTAATTTGCAACACTTGTCTTTTCTTGTGTTTTATTTCTCTCATAGTTATTTTTATTTTCATTGCTATTATTACCATTATTATTAGTATCATTACTATTATTATTATTTCAATTATTGAACTGTTCTAATCTTATCACATAGATTTTCTCACTTTTGCCTTTCCAGTTCTCTAACCCCCATCTTGCTGGTGAGGAGTGAGAAAGAATCTGGCTTGCGTTTAATTGCCAGACTGGGTTAAACCATAAGAGTTTCCATGGTTTATTGTATCCCACAAAAGAAGATAAAGGATTAACTCTTTTGGATTATGTTAAGACTTCAATAAACAGGATGTTTTCTTATCAGATAGAAACATTGGGGTTTTTTCTGGCCCATCACAGTTACCTAGCATGGATTCCGGATGCTACATTTGCTAAACAGGTGTTTTAACTGCAGAGGTGGGACTTGCTCAATCACTCTGTTGAAACTCTTTCAACTTGTAGGTTGGAGAAATTGAGACTTACTCTCTTTGGTAGTTAGAGGTTTCTAATCTGTTCACTTGTAACCTCCTTCCTAACCCCTGTTTTGATGTTACCAAGTAGTTCCTACCAAAAATAAAGACGACAAGGTGGAATAAAGGTGGATAAAAGGAAGAATTACTGTTGTTTCCAAAGTGTTCAGATAGATTGTTAAGCTTGGGAAAGCAAGAAACCTGAAGATATATGGACAACCAGAGTGCAAACAAAGGGGAATTCTTTAACTCAATACCTTTGAAAATATCAGCCTAAGTGATTTGACTAAGGCCAGGGAAAGAAAACTTATCAAGGTGAGAGAACTGAGGTATTCCATGTCATTGTACTTGTTCCTTTAACCACAAGATACATCATCTCAAATGCTTTAACTGTTCATTTTTATAGCTGCTGACATCATAGATTTTTTTTCCTGTTGTATTTTCTTTTTTGAAGATACGGCAGAGAAACAAAGTATAGACAATCAGCTATTATTAGCATATCCACAGTTACAGGTCTTAGCTGGCTTTCCATCTGGTGTGGATCAACCATTTTACAGTATGTCAAGAATTTGTAAACCTCTTTGTGAGTAACAAAATGGTTGCTCTACATTTGCTAGTTTTTTTACATAGTCTAAAGCATTGACTATGTTGATAGATTTTTGATTAAGGTAGCTGCAGAAATGTTTCCACCACTAGTTCATAATGGAAAGTTTGTCAGTAAGCAATTTCCCTCCATTCATGGAGGTGCAGTTATTAGCTTTGCTGGATTGAAGACAGTTTTGAGTGCTTCATGGACCTTTAGTGTTTCCTGCTGCTCTGCATGTGACAGTAGCACATCTGCAGTCTGATCCAAGGAGATATTCCATATAGATCTCCACTAGTTTTTGCAAGCTTCTTCACAGTAGCTTGTGTGGTGTTGTCTTTTGGATTTGTGTTGGAAACAGTTTTGGATAACATGGGGATATTTCAGGTATTGCTGAGTAGTGCTCACTCAGAGTCAAGGCCTTTTCTGTTTCTCAGAACACCCCACAAGCAAGTAGGCTGGGTTTGCACAAGAAGCTGGGAGGAGACACACCCAGGACAGATGACCCCAACTGACCGGGGGACATTCCATACCGTATGACATTATGCTCAAAAATAAAACTGTGGGAAGAGGTAGAAAAAGGAAAGGGGGGATATTTGGATGTCATTTGTTTTCTCACATAACGATTACATATATTGGAGCCTTGCTTTCCTGGGAGCTGTTGTATTTTGGTGGGAAACACTGAATGAACTTATTTTGCTTTGCTTGCATATGTCTGTCTTTATCTCAACCTATGAGTTTTCTCGCTTTTACCCTTCTGATTCTTTTCTCCATCCCACTGCAAGGGAGTGAGCAAGTGGCTAGATGGGGCTGCCCTGCCCTGCTGCAATTAGACCATGACAATTTCAAAGATCGTTTTGAGTTTCCTTTCAAAGACTTCTCTAAATCAGGCCTTATGTGCATAGTAGTGATTGCAGAGGATGTATGGCTGTCTAGAAGGGATAACCTTTGCCAAGCTTGGTGAGGTGATTTGTGTTTGCAGTGCCACAGGTCCCTTGATTTAGAATTGTTGCAGCAGTAATGGCATGCATCAGTTTTGCTATTCCAAAGGCATTCTTTTGTTCAGGCTGTTTAGTTTAATGGCAGTTTAATCCAATTCAATATCAAAATTCTAGGAGAACAATTTATACTGTATTTTGGGTTTCTCAGGAAATTATCTTAGTAATGTTGTTTAATTCACCATTTGCACTTCATGAGTTTCTAAGCCTGCAGGTTTGGGATGGAGTAAATAGGATCAAGATTTCTTAATTATTGCCTTTTAAGAGGTTGCCCATGCTTGCTGCTGGGTCATTTTGCTTTTTCAAACTGAGGAAATGAATAAAGGTTGTTTCACTGCGAGTTCACAGAGGCTCTCCTGTAGTTCTCTTTATATGTTAACTAATTCATGCATAATGGTATTAAATCCATGTAAGATAGTATGAAGAAATAACAAGCAACCATGAATCTTGAAAAAAAAAAGCAAGATATAAGAAAAATCTGGCCTTCTGTATATTCATATTTTATGGGGAAGAGACACATTGAGTGTTCATGTCTGTGCACTCCTCTTACTACATTAATATCTTTTTACGAGCATTATTTGAAATAATTAATTCAAAAAGATATTTTATTTCCTAACTTTATTATGGCTAAATGTTCTGATTGGATTTCTAGATCTTTGGTTCCTAGCCCTCATAGCATCTTCCAGGCAGAAGTGTATAAGGGTGCTAGAATTAAATGTCTAATGAGCATATGGCAACATAACAGCATCAAGAAAGATTTAGGCATACTGACTGAAAGACTTAACATATAGCTTAAAAAGAAAATGCAAAGCAATAAACACAGACTAAAAGAAATATTAGTCTTCACCTTTGAATTGCTGTACAAGCTGAAGCTTCAATAGATTCTATCAGGCCACTTCCACCAGGCTTCCTTCAATGTCTGCAAAGAAATGCTAGAGAAGAGGCAGCAGGGGGAGACCCTCTGTCTCAGTTTCCTACCGCTCAAGTGCTACACCGCAGCAAGCTGGAGCTGTTCTTTTCAGTGCCAAAGTACTGAACTCTTAATTATTTGCCTTCTAACTTCTGAGCTTTAAATAAATGAAAAAAAAAATTCTTTTGCACCTGATGAGGGCATCTGTGGCTGGAGTCCTGTACTGCAACACCTATTAGACTCATATTTTTCTCTGACCCTCCCATTCATCAGCTTTTTGAAGCTGTAGGGAATGAAGGAAGTGCCGGTATTGCTCCTTCCTGACTTTGCTGCGTGCATTCTGGAAGGCATTCAGAGAGACCAATGGAGAAGGGGTTAAAGTACTCTGTGATTTGCACTTGGTTACTAACCTTCCAGCCAAGGGGGGATTGCTCGTCTTTCACTAAAGTCCTTCAATCTCTTTGCATTACCTTTGGTGCTGTATAACATTTTAAAAGCTCCCTGACTGACAGACACGGCCGGAGGCAGAGCTCTGCTGGGAGAACAGTAATGTACAGAGCCTCCTCAGCAAAGAGCACTGGTGTAGCAGTTAAATTGAAGACAGTGTGATTTTTGAGGTTTATGAAGCAGTGCAAACTATCCTACAGCTTTTTAATGTTGTTTATTTCCAGCTTCCATGTATGACTGGGCAATTCAAAAAGATACTTTGAGTTCTTTGTTTGGTTTTCTTTTTTTGCTATCTTTCCTGGCTACTATGATTTTGCCAGAAAACGGATACATGCACGCTGCAACCAAGGATCAGGAAAGACACAGGACTTTGGACATGTTGGAACTGAATTATGGATGAATACACTCATAACCTGATGTTACATACCATTGAATGCATTGAAGAGTGAAGCACGAAAGTTCATGTAAACTCTTAAATAAAAAAAAATGCTTATAGAAATACATACCAAATCTATTAATACTAAGTGCAGTTGTCTCATGTAGAAGGGTCCTACTTAAAGTTTCTTTCACAGAATCACAGAGTCACAGAATATTAGGAGTTGGATGGGACCTCCAAAGATCATCTGTTCCAACCCCTCTGCCACAGCAGGATTCCCTAGACCAGGTCACACAGAAGCGCATCCAGATGGGTTCTGAATACCTCCATAGAAGGAGATTCCACAACCTCTCTGGGCAGTCTGTTCCAGTGCTCTGGCACCTGAACTGGGAAAAAATTTCTATGTGTATTCACACAGAATCTCCTATGCTTCATCTTACAACCATTGCCTATTGTCCTGTCACTGGGCTTCACTGAGAAGAGCCTGACCCCATCCTTCTGACATTCACCCGTCACATATTTCTAAGCATAGATGAAGTCACCCCTTAGCCTCCTCTTCTCCAAACGAAAGAGACCCAGCTCCCTCAGCCTTTCCTCATAAGGAAGATGTTCCAGCCCCTTCATCATCTTAGTGGCTCTGCGCTGGACTCTTTCCAGCAGTTCCCTATCCTTCTTAAACTGAGGGGCCCAGAACTGGACACAATATTCCAGATGTGGCCTCACCAGGGTAGAGTAAAGAGGAAGAACCACCTCTCTTGACCTACTAACCACACCCCTTCTAGTACACCCGAGAATCCCATTGGCCCTCCTGGCCACAAGAGCACACTGCTGGCTCATGGTCATCCTTCCATCCACCAGGACCCCCAGATCCCTTTCCCCTTCACTG
>VWZX01009236.1:56123-98250 GCA_013399015.1 Galbula dea
CCTATTGTCCTTGATCTCCCTTGCAAGGTTTAATTCCAGAGAGGCCTTAGCTTTCCTAGTTGCCTCCCTGCAGCCTCTGTCAACAGTCTTGTACTCTTCCCATGTAGTCAGCCCCTCCTTCCATGACCTGTAGAATCTCTTCCTCCATTTCAGCTTGCCCAGCAGTTCCCTACTTAACCAAGCAGGTCTCCTGGCTCCCCTCCTCCATTTTCTACGTGTTGGGATGCTCTGATCTTGAGCTTGGAAGAAGTGGTCCTTGAATGTTAACCAACTCTCTTGGACCCCTTTATCTTCTAGTACCCTGTCCCATGAGATTTCCCCTAGCAATTTCTTGAAAAGATCAAAGTTGGCCCTATTGAAGTCTAGGGTTGTGATCCTAGTAGGTATCCTGTTCCTACCACACAAGATCCTGAATTCTACCATCTCATGGTCTTTGTTGGAATAAAATCCATAGAATACAAATGATAATGCAAGTAGAAAGCTTATACCCATTGCACCTTATAATATTTTGTTCTAGGTGAAAAGAAATATCTTGAGCACAACTATGAAAACCCTATTTTTTTAAAGGATCTGGAGTAGATAGTTATTTATAATTAAAGGTAGAACTAATACACTTGCACTAAATACATTTCCACAGCATTTTTTACTTTCTTTTATATTGAGACCTAAAACATAACCTTTCTTATCAGACCAGAAAATCTTGCCCTAAATTTAGATTAAGAGATGCAGTGACTTATTTAGTGTGGTTTTTGTTAGTGTTCAAAACTTGTTAGGTTTTCTGGGTTCCCAATTATAAATCCTTTCTGTTTAGATACCTCAGCATGTACATAACAAATAAGAATTTATATGTTATTTTCTGTAATGGATAGTAAAAATATTACACATAAGGAATATAACCTTTGTCAGTGTTTGAAGATTAAAAATATGTATGGTTAGGTACTTTACTGTAAAATATGTATGGTTAGGTACTTTACTGTTTCTTCTTTTTTGAGGTCCATTTCATGTCATTGATTTTTAAGCAGAACTCTTTATTGACTTGGTAGAAATTTCTGCTTAAAAATCAATGACACAATATGGCCCTAACAAAGTGGTGAATTCCATAGTGAGATAAAAAATTGTATTTTTTTTTTTTTTAAATGTAAAATGCATCCATCTTAAATCCTGCAAGCAGTATTTCTTGTACCTGACAACTAGGAGACCATAAAGTAGTCTGGCAATTATTCCAAGGTTGTGGGTCTTAATAAGACAAGATTATTAATATATTCTTAAGACTTCAGTCCACAGTGGGATTTAAAATTTGTTAGCATAGTACTGTGATTTATGGAAATGTTGTCAAAAAACAACTTTGATGCCCTTCTTGTTAAGTTAATGCCACATGCAGCCTGCCAGTTTTGTTGTCCCAAAAAGTGGGATCCTTATCCAGTATGCAAGCCAATATACACAGGGTCAAGGTATTTTATTAATGCAGGTTTAAACAAATCTGGGTCCTAGGTGCCATTCCACAGCGATAGCTCAGCTCCCTATCAGAAGTTACAGAATATTTATTCTGTTACTTGATTAACAAAAAGTTGCCTAAGTTTACCTTCATTGGCTAGTAATTAAGTCATTGCTTGTTATTGGTCCCTTGATCATCTTATTTGCATCAAAGGCATATAGTACTTTTACAAGTGCTGGGAGAAGTTGTGGGGTTAAGTGGGTCTGGGACTTCTTTTGAGTCAGAGGTCATGGTCTCTGATCTCTTCCTACCATCTTTACCCCAGTTTGCATTCTGCGGTTCCTCATGGCAGTGTTCCAGTTTCACAATTTTGCTGTCGCAAGACATTCTTTCTCTCCAGAGGTTTGATGGTCAGGAAAATAGGCAATGCTAAAACCAGTTTTCTATAATAGTTGAGTATTTACAGTGACTGATACTGCTCAAACTAGTCATCCTTAGACAAGGTTGTTTGTTTCTCAGACATCAGTCATCCTTTCCTAATGAAGAAGAGCCATAGAAGGAAAAGAATATTCCTTACACAGATGTCCTGGGCCTTACGAAATTCTTAGGGTTCAGTTTTAACATCTGCATTAGGGCTGGCATAGGCCATTAAGCTCTACTGTCTATTAAAAGAAAAATCAACGGCTTAGAAGAATGGAGAAAAATGAGCACTGAAGTCTTCATATTACCTCAGTACTTACTGCTGCCCACCTGAAAATTAACGTAGATGTTGTGCTACTGCTTATTATCTAATTCTAAGTTCTGTAATACCTTTATTTGTTTCAGCATGGATTCCACAGGCTTACCAGTCTTCACAGTGTCTTTACTGAGGGCTGGGTCACAACATTTTAGGTGGTATGAGTGCTCATTTTCACCAGTTTTTATTACTGTTGAATTTGGTGCAAAGCTACAAATGACAGCTAGAGCTACATTTTACCAAACTTGTTTCATATTCCATAATATTTAAATATTTACATCCCTAATATTTAAATATTAACATCCCTTAGCACTGTCATTTTATTAATTGTGGACAATGAATCAGAACATGTGATAAATACAAAAAGGAAGCACATCTGTTAATTATTCCATGTCTAGGAAACTGCATATTTTACTATGTGTCTTTCTGTCAAAGTGATCTGTGCTGGTGTAAACAGAACAATGTGAGAACATAGCAAGTCCTTTAGGTTTTATGTGGGTTTTTAATTCTTCTTTGCTAATGGCATTTGGCTCCTACAGGGATCAGCATAGTTTTAATTGTTATGATGTGATAGCTCTGTCTCGGCCCTGTAGTTAGTTAGCACTGATTGATTTTTAATCTGTGTATCTGACATTTGTCAGCATAAATAAGTATCATTGTTTTATCTTACTGGCTTTCATGTTGTTCAGTTTTCTGTGCTGACTGCAGTTCTACAGTTTCTCCATATATTACTTTTAAATGCACCTTACAGTAGTCTTGAAGAACAATAAAGCTGTCATTTGGATACAAGGCTTATCATGAGAAGAGAATGCCAGTCCTTGACTTCATATTGTATATTGGTAGCTTTGTGGTATTCAGCTATATGGGCACTATTTCCCATTTTTTATTTCTCATGGAATTCATACAAATATCTCCTCCAGAGTCCAATGTCCAGTATAAATTTTGTCCAAGTCCACCCACAGACAGAAAGGGATGCTTCCAAGATGCTTTTCTGGCAGAAGCAATAAGCAAAGCATTGCTGTTCTGTACAGTAGGATAGAAGAACTGGTCCTCTGTGTAAATCTGGAGTAAACATTTTTGACATCACAGATGGGTAATATTTTTGTCTGATAACTGGGTCATAAAGCAAAGACCTGTCCTCAAGCAGACACAAAGATAATGTTAAGAAAAGAAGAATGAGCTATTCCTGCAATAACTGTACAATGTTCCTAGAGAAGCTCAGTGCTAAAATCAAAATAGCAATCTCTTTTAAAACTGTGATTCCTAATCTTTTTCTCTGTCTCTAGAAACTAACTAACTGAGAGAATTTTGATGACTGCTTCAATGTAATTTTATGTAATTTTATGTTGCCATGTAAATCTCTTTTATAGGTCCCTCTAGATGGAATTTAATGCTGCAAAAACCTTGTCATCAGAAGGATTAATGCCTGCATTAGCATTTCCGCAATAAAATCAGAAGCTAAGTGGTGGAGGCCACAGACACCTCAAACCTGGATTCCTCTGTTCTGCATTAAGTGCTGGAGTTTTTATTACTTGCTGGAGGGAAACCATTGCCAATGCTTACAAGGAACTGCTTATCCCTGCTTCTCTGGGTCCTGTTTGATGGAGGTCTCCTAACGCCACTGCATCCACAACCACAACAGACTTTAGAAGCAAAGCCAAGAGAAAATGTTGTCCCATTGCCAGGGAGGAGGTCATCTGCCCAGCGAGTCAAACGAGGCTGGGTGTGGAATCAGTTTTTTGTACTGGAGGAGTACATGGGCTCTGAACCTCAGTACGTGGGAAAGGTAATTGTTTAACTCTTTCTTTAAAAGTCAAAATAACACAGACAAATAATAAAATATGCTATAAATGTGTACTTGTTTCTGGTAGGGTAAATCTGCTTCAACTGACAGTAATTCTCTCCGTTCGCCCTCTTCACCATTCAACCTCTCATATAGGAACTACAGACATTAGTATTATTTTTGGTGCATAAGTTTATAGCATTTACTTTCTACCTTTGTATGTTCATGTTATTTCCTTACCATTGGTTTTGGAATAAATCAAAAAAGTCAGGAGTTCTGAGAAAAGTTTGTGGTGCACCACTGACTTTAATTAAATCTACTCTAACAACAGTGAATGTTAGACTGGTATCAGAGATAAGATTTAAACCAGAAGTTTCTAGCCTATTTTTGTGATCAGTATTATTTTTCAAGCTTTTTGATCTGTTATTTTATGCCTCAGTATAATTTGCTTTTGCTTTTGATTGTTCAGATTGCTTTCAAGTCTTTCTAATATGTTTTATTGTTTCATAATTCAAACTCTTGCATTATAGGTTTTATAGTGTCTGTGCAGACATGCACACTCAAACATACAGAGAATTTATGGAATTCTCTCTTTCATTACATGATCACTGTTTCTGTTATAGGGCATAAGTAATTTGATAGTTCAAGGGAGGTGAGTTTTCAGAAAGGAAAGCTGAAAAAGAAGCCTGAAAAAATAGTAGCACAACGTATAATTTGGTGTTATAGAATAATTTGCCATTTAATAAAGATCCTTACTCAATAAAACTAAGAGGTCAAAGATTCATTTCTTGGTTCCCCAAATGCTACTTCCCTAGATAATGAGGTTCAAATTCACCTACCATAATAAGAAGAAATCACGCTTCAGTTTTCACTTTAATACCATAGTTTAGCTTTTTTTTTTTTTAGTATAAAAGTTGGGAATGTGGGGGTTTTATCTAAATATAAATAAAATTCACAGAAAATTAACTTTCCCTCTTACGGTTCTGGGATAACATTCTGAATAGAGGATGTGTAAATAAAACAGTAAAAGACTACATGTGGCTGACTAGATGATTTGACAAACCAGCCAAATACGTACTGGGGTAGTAAACTTGTAGACATTAGTGTTAAGCACTGAAACATATTAGTCAAAACAATTTACAAAGCACTTTTTTTATATCACAAAGGTAACATAATGAGTTTCGTACACAGTCTGAAGAGAGAGGGATCACATAATGAGAAACTGCATCATTGTGACAGCTGGTTGATACAAATTACACTTTTTCTAACACATACCTTTGTTCTGGCCACTTGCTAAAGACGCAAACAAGAATTCTAATCATATTCAATTTTGGAACACAGGCAGTGTGATTGCTGTGCTTTTTACCTCAGAAGACAGATATGTTATTGCTGTGCCACTGTAATTCATTAATCTTTATTCCTTTATCTAACATAGTCTATGTAGTAACTATAGGGTCAGTTCTAATCTGCCAATATACTATTAATTTTGCAAAAAATAGGCTATTATCAATGCATTTTAATTCGAGCTTATAAGCAGCTTCAGAACTAATGGGATATTTTCATTAAGGGTGTCACTTATCACAGGTTTACCTGGCATGTTTTTAACTCTTAAGACATTTTTTAACTGTTACAAGTTGTGGAAAAGACACTTTTCCAAAACGAGGGAAGATCTAACTGCAATGTAGCACACACAACAGTGATATTTCTTGATAGGATATAGCATACCACTGTTACCCAATAAATAAAATAAAATATAGAAGGATATTGTGGTGAAAGATAAAATAAATTAGCATGTTTAATTAATATATCAGTGTACTAATTAAGTAAATTAATTAAGCCAAAAATTCTACTTCCAGAATATTGAAATTCATTCCAAGTTACAATTTTTCAACATT
The DNA here is from genome assembly GCA_013399015.1 of Galbula dea. Taxonomy (NCBI): domain Eukaryota; kingdom Metazoa; phylum Chordata; class Aves; order Piciformes; family Galbulidae; genus Galbula; species Galbula dea. The sequence continues at coordinate 61,973 of VWZX01009236.1, forward strand.
CATTACCTGGTAAGCATCCCTTTGATGTTTATTATAACTGGCTTTATTTAACTGTTGAAAGGAGAATCTTCCACTTTTCTATGTCTAAACTCTTTAACTTACAAAAAACAAAATACAAGATCAAGATGTTAGTATTTTCCACAAATCTCTCAAAGAAGGTAAAGTACTGAACAGGAGGAGTTCTTTAGAGAAATCGTGCTTTTACATCCAGACAGTGAAGCCATGTTTAATATAAACTCAGACCACTGTCAACATAGTGAAATGTACTCAACAGTGGCTAATCAATGTCTTTAGACATTATGTAATTTTTAAAAATTAAAGAAAATTTGTAGGGTATGAAAAGCAATTAAGTTCTTGATTGATTGCAGAAATAAATTTGGATAATATTCCATGACTTAACTTTATTCTAAAGGCATAAATTTTCCAAGTAATTCATTTTATAATACTAGTGTGCTGTATTTTACTGTGATATTAAATACATGATAAAGTGCATGATATTTCACATGACTTGATATTACAAGTTTTTTATCTTCTTCCAGCCATGATAGCCAAGCACAATATAGTGGCATGTGCATTGATGTTTCGATTACTTATTAGAGAACTGCCGCACTAATAATGTCACAGTAATTTATAAATAGGAGTTTAATGTGTCTATTAAATTCACTGAAAAATTAGGGGTGACTAGTTAATTTTGGAAGCTACCTGTAAGATAACACAAATTTACAACAATAATGTCAGCTGTTATTGGCCAATGCACTTTATTCCTTTTATGTCTGTTTTTAGAAGACTATCTCAGGAAGTGTAAGGTTGCAAATCAAAATATAGTTTAGAAACTGATGGAAATTAGCCTAGCTCACAATTAGAGACCTTGAAATAGTTCTTCCTGTTGACACATTAAAAACATTTAAACTAAATATTAAATCAAAGTTTGGAAATCCTCTGCTTGCACAATATGGAGAAGCCATAAAAATCCATCAGAATACTAAATAAAATACAGCCCCCAAACCCACCTTTAACAGAGATCCATGCAAGCAGGCCTAGGATAAAAATCTAAATTGGAATGTGGTGTTGCCTGGTGACTCATGAAATTTGAAGAGTTGCTGAAGACTTTCTGTAAAATAAGGATTGCTCATGTATTTACTTTGCTGTGCTTTATGTGTTTTTCTGGCATCATGAAGCTCCAGAAGACCAGACAAAATAGCACGTCTAGATTAAGATTTAAAACTTCATGTTTCTTTCTTTTTTTGTGCCTCATTCCTCACTGAATAGTGACAGATATCATTAAGAGTATGAAATCTTCAAGCGTGGCCGTGTCCCAACACAATGTATAACCAGTAACAAGGTGGCAGCTTTAATTGTCCTTATGCAGGGGTAGCTCAAGGCAGTACAACTGCACCAGGACATTCTAAATCTTGCTGTAACATTCCTTTATTGTTGTGTTTCAATAGTGACATGCAGAGGCAGCATAGTGAAATAAAAGTTCAAGAGAACAGACAAGAACAAAATACATTCTTCATTATCAAGATAATACTATTACTATACATGTAGCATGCTTCCCTTTACATACAGTGTTTCTGCATTCCTAGTGTGTAAATGCATTACATCTTTCTTGTGTTGTACACCTAAACTGTTGCTCTTAGTGAGGATTGTCCTCAATCTTGCAGAAACAAAGATGCAAGGTCCTACACCTGGGTCAGGGCAATCCCAAGCACCGATACAGGCTGGGTGAGGATTGGCTTGAGAGCAGCCCTGTGGAAAGAGACTTGGGAGTGCTGGCGGGGAAGCTGAACATGAGCAGCCAGTGTGCGCTTGCAGCCCAGAAGGCCAACTGTATCCTGGGCTGCATCGGGAGAAGCGTGGCCAGCAGGTCGAGGGACGTGATTCTCCCCCTCTACTCTGCTCTCGTGAGACCCCACCTGGAATATTGTGTCCAGTTCTGGAACCCCTATTACAAGAGGGATATGGGGGTGCTGGAGCGAGTCCAGAGAAGGGCCATGAGAATGATCAGAGGACTGGAGCACCTCTCTTACAAGGACAGACTGAGAGAGTTGGGATTGTTCAGTCTGCAGAGGAGAAGGCTCCGAGGAGACTTTCTTGTAGCCTTCCAGTATCTGAATGGGGACCTACGAGAAAGCTGGTGAGGGACTTTTTAGGAGATCAGACAGTGATAGAACCAGGGGAAATGTGTGTAAGCTAGAGGAGGGAAGATTTAGGTTGGATATTAGGAAGAAGTTCTTCACTATGAGGGTGGTGAGGCAGTGGAACAGGTTGCCCAGAGAGGTTGTGGAAGCCTCATCCCTGGAAGCTTTTAAGACAAGGCTTGATGGGGCCCTGGGTAACCTGATCTAGTGGATGATGTCCCTGCCAGGCAGGGGTATTGGAACTAGATGATCTCTGAGGTCCCTTCCAACCTTGACAATCCTATGATCCTATGGGGCATCTTGTACTGAACACAGATAGAGTGCATAGGAAAAGATTGCAAAGTCCTCTTTGAGGTAATGGCCATTTCTCCTCTGTTTTCTAGTGTGCAAAACCCCTTATTTTTCTCAGCTCATTAGATACCACCTTACTAATGAATAACTTGCATATTTTGCAATATACTATTCTTTAAACCTCTGCTACATTATACATGCTACATTGTACAGAAAGATATTTTTTGTTATGATCCCCACCAGATGAAAAATGTAATAGTCACAACTGCTCCATGTCAGTACAAGATGCATGTAATAATATGGTATTTTTCATATGACTCAATCCTGAGAAATCTTCATCATCTTTAGGGGTTTCCCCATATATCAAGGCAGAAACAGTGCTGATTTTGGGGAAGCAGAGCTCTATATCCATGACCAGAACAGAGAGCTTTTCTGAAACCTGGTAGTTTATCCTCTGCATCTGAAATACGATCATAGAAGTTGTTTCTGCATTTTGTAGTAGATTATTTTTAATATCATGAAATTGATGTTGTCCACCTTCCATCAGGCTTAAATCAAGACCTGCTTCTGAAATCCGCACTCAGATTTTACACTTACTTTCCCTCTCAAGTAAGTGGTTGGAGAAAATCGTGGTTTTCTGTGAAGGAAATCTTGCACTGCTTGTGCAGAATCTGTTCTCAGACAAATTTATGGTGCTATGGCTATCATTTTGGTGTTATTCACAAGCACTGCATTAACTTGAAATGAAAAATAAAATTAGAGGAAAAGAAATACAGTGAATTTGAAAGCTACTGTCTTATGAAGATAAAAAAAAATAAGCTTAAATCTGTGTTCATAACTGTACCCTAATTAGTTTTTGGTTGGTTGGTTGGTTTTAAAATGTTACTAGGTTTCTGCTAGAAGAGTCACAATAACATTTATTTTAAAGCTGTCATAAGGGGTTTTCCTAGCTTATCAGATTGTATGCCCACAACTGACGTAATAGTTTTAGAGACCTTTATATCATTTAAGTTAGACATTTACAAAGTGCAATCTTCAAGGAGATGAGAAGTGTTTCAGAGGCTGCTGCTTATAACATGCTAACTGACTCCTATGATGCAGGATGTCACAGTTACTCATTTCTGGAAGATTTTAATACAAAACATATTCCAAATAGTATTTATAAGAATGAGCTTGTTCAGTACATCTTCAACCTGGAGGAATTCATACACCCACCTCTGTCCACAGACATCATAGTGGTCCTCAGATGATAACTTAAAATGTGATAAGGCATGATCATGCTAGCGTGTCTTATTTGTCTATGACTAAGCTTATACCATGCACATTTTTGAGTAAAAATATTGTCACAATTTATTATAAATAAGAAAATAGATGAGAAGACATGAAATAGTAAAATAAGAGGAATCAGAACTGGGGCCAGATCTCTAGAGTTCTTACCTTGTTATGTTGATCTGAGACCTCTGTCTCACTCAACTCATATCTGGCTGTTGAAAAAAAGTGATGACTTTAAAAGGTCTGCATCCTGTATATTGCACAAAGCAATTCTGACAGCTGCATGTGAAAGTATGAGAAGGAAGTAGAACCACGGAAACACTAAACTCTCATGAGCAAGTCAGACTTGCATTTCATGTTTTCTTTTGCAAGCTTATATTTTTACAGTTGTGTAAAGGTTTAGTTTTATTGTCACATGGTAGAGATGAGCAATTTACAACAATGTTTCTTACTGATCTAGTGGCTTCACTTGTTTATTGATTTCCTTAAGCAGCTCACAGTGGGAAAATAAGAAGCTAAATACTGGCAGTGGCAACACCTTCTGCCTATGGTCCTTACATTCATTAAAATTATATGAGGTCTTCGGAGATAAAAAAGGATGAATACTATGTTTTCATTGATTACATGAGAGAGGAGAACAAGTGAATTCAGGATGAAGAGACATCAAAATTAATAGGAAGGATCAACTTCTTGAGTTGACCTACATTTTAAGGGATATAAAAGGTTTTGAGCATTCTTCTGGACTGTTAAGGAGGTCACAAATTGAAATAGTTAAAGCTGTAAAACTCAGAGGCTGTACTGCCTGAGAATTCAGCTATCAGTGTAGGAGACTGAAAGCCTGAGGAGATAGTCCTGTTAGCATGAAATCACCAGCTCTCACAAGACCTCTGGACACAGCTGAGTGGATGGCACTAATGATGCCAGCGGGTGTCTCAAGTTTATTTTTTCAACACATATGGAGAAATACAAATAACCTTGTAGAAATTAAACTACTAAGGAATAACTTTACAATTATTGCAGTTTTATTTGGACTATTTTTTATATAAATGGCTTCTTCTGGGCAAGCAGTTCATTTGAACCAGGAAATATGTGAAAGCATAATTAAGAAAAGATTCATAAAATGTTTTGAAGGGCTTGGGGTATATGGACAAATGAAACCATAGTCTTCCTTTTTAATCCAAGTGAATCTGAAGATTTTAAATTTGTTTAATCTGTTTAATCTAAATGTGGACTTCAGCTAGGAATTGCTGAATCTCTTCCCTCCACTTGTGGAATGGGAAGGAAAATCGAGAATGAAAATTCCAGGCCCCATGGGTTGAGATATAAACATTTTAATAGAATAACATTGAAAACAGAGAAAACAACAAGACCAAACAAGAAAACAACAGGATTAATCAAGAAAACTAAAGTACTTTTATGTGTTTGTGCCCTGACAGCCAGATCAAGCTTTATTTCTGCAGCATTCACTCTCCTGCCACTTTTCTTATGGTCCACAAGAAATGGCATTTTCTCTAGGCTGACACTGTGTGGGCTTTACTAGAAGGTATCTGAAGACGGACATGAAAGAAAGAGGGTTGATGGTTGAGCTTTCTGGGATATTTTTAAATTAGAGAAGAGTGGATTTAGATTAGATATTAGGAAAAAGTTCCTTACAATGAGGGTAGTGGAACTCTGGAACTGGTTGAGGCATTCAAGGTGTGGCTAGACAAGGTTCTGAGCAAACTGATCTAGTTGGGGATTTCCCTACTCACTATAGGAGGGTTGGACTAGATGACCTCTGGAGGTCCCTTCCAACCCGAATGATTCTATGATTCTATACGTATATACACACCCAAACCATGTAAGACTCAACTACACTGAGCCAACAGCTCAGCAACTGCCATCCCCCAACCAAAAATTTCTGAATTGGGCTGAGCTTTGGTTCCTGCACCAGCCACAAGTGTGCAGGAGGGGAGGAATTCCCAGCATGGCCCCCTCTGATGTGTTTGACAGTTACCTGCTGCTGTTTTTCAGAGATGCTGATGTCAGGTGCCTAGCCTGGCTCAGCTGCAACTCCTCCAGTGCCCTTTGGGCATGGCATTAGTATGGTATGGAATACCTCACTGGCTGGTTTGGTTGTCTGTCCTAGATGTGGCTTCTTGGGCAAAGTTAACCATATCCTAGCCAAACTTAGGACAGTCAGTAACTCAAAATTAAATTTATAAGTAGTGACACATTAGATGATCAATTGCAATTGAACTGAAGGAGTAACTAGTTGAGATCATAAAATCTCCTTTCTGGAACACCATCAAAATGGTTCAGAAATTTGAATAAAAATTTTGATTGCTGCAACATGTGAAGGTGTTAAGAAGCAAGGGGATAACATAGTACCTGACTCAAACAAGCTAGAAAAATAAAAATTACCAGTAGAAAAAGCCAAATTACAGAAATATTAATGAAAGAATTGCTAAGTGATAGAAGACTAATTTAAAGCTCAAGATTTTAAAATGTGAATATTTACATTATTTAAATTCTTTGTTTTAGTAAAATACACAGGATTATTTACGAGTTAGGAAAATAGTAAGAAAAGTCATCACTGAAATTCAAAAGCAATGTGAATACAAAATAAAACTTATTAACAAAATTCAATCTTAATCTTTTTTTTTTTAATAAAATGCTAGATATCCTGAAACAAAAACATTTTCACAGAAAACATGAGTTTTAAGTAAGGATACTCTTCAAGAAAAAGAAAGACAAATTTTCCAATCAGGTGTCCAGCACCAAGCTGCAGGAGAAGCTGAAGTATTAGAAGGTTATCCCATTTTCAACCACTGCAGTTCATATCCTTATATGTAAGTCATAAGCAGAAATGAAGATGATTGGGATCAACAATCTTGTCAGGTGCTGCAGTTACATCTAGCATGGTTTGTGAGTCAGGGTCCTGAGAGTCTTTCCACGCTAGACATACTAGGGTACAAACCCCCCTGTGCTTCTAAAGTATATGCAACATACCACACTTGTAGCTTGATTTGGAGCAGGTACTGGTTTTATGGCACATACCATTTCCCTCTTCCTCACCCACCTGGATGTCCCAAAGGCTGTAAATGACCTGTCTCTTTTCTACCTCTAGGGATAACTATCTCCTAATCCTTCCGTGTCCCTGTACCAGACCTCTACTCTGCTGCAAAAACTACAATTACTTTACTCTTTACAGGTTATATGTTACATATACAATTAAATCCTGAGCAATGAACCCTGCTTATAGCTGCCTTTGAACTCCACAGCCTCTATTCTGATTTAAAGTAGACTTTGTGTATTCAAAAGCTTGATAACATCTTCCATGTGTTGGTGAAAGTCTAATGAAAGGAACTGACATCCTAAATGATCCTTATATTTGCTACATAAGAAATTGTATGTGAATGAGATTAGATTACATTTTTTACACCTAGAAAAAAACCTGAAAAGAGCCCTTTATGAATGAAAAGTCAAAAAATGCCTTAACAAAGAAAAGTGGAAAACATAAAAATAACTAAATTGTACATAAAAATAAATTTTATTTAGATGTCCCAATAATGGAAAATATTTTTTATATGACTGCTATTGCATAATTCTTTCTTCTGCTACCCTCGTTTTCCTCTCAACATTTACTCAATATAAATATATAGTCCAATAATTTACAATTACAATTTAATTTACAAACCATATATTATGCTTCTTCTAAAGGTAGAAGATGATCAGAAGCATAAAAACTATCTGGTTGAAAATTACCATTTTCTTTCCAGGATTGTGTTTAAACTCTCATAAATTCCTTGGTTCAGTTCATTATGTGGCACCAGAAGCATGTGTTCTATGACCACTGGACAGCAGTGACATATATGTTACAGTGCTGTGTAGGCAAGAGGGGATGTCTAAGGAGAAATGTGCTTAAGTTGTCACTGCTGGAATATATTTTCCTCCCTCACTCAGCCAGGGGCTGATATCTCACAGAAGGTGAAAAAGGGAATAGAAAAGCTGAAGCACATCATAATAAGTGAAGATGTCCACTATCATTGACACAAGCTGAAAGTAAACCTAACATAGTTGTAATTATTAGTTACTAGCTTAAATGTGATTTTCTTCTGAAGTATATACTGTTTCATAAATATATGCAAGAGAAAAACCCACCCTGTTGATTCTTGCTGCACTACATATATAAAAAGGGTAGGAAAAAACCACATTAAAATAGAATGGATGGAATAAGATTTAGATAAATACTCAAGAAGTAAAATGGCAAAAGAGAGCTTTTTTTCTACAAATTCAGAAATTGTAACAATAAAGGTGTAGATAGATAGTAATGGAGACAGTCAAGATCCTGATCTTTTTAGAACTGGCAGGACTTCTGGCACTGCAACAAGAAATCAGAATGGCAAAGCTGTCCCATGCATGATATCCCAGCATGCAAGCTGTTCTCTCTCTGCACTAACATTTTCCATCAGCTAGCTGAATTATGACATTTTTCTTCTTCTAGGTTTACATATCTGTACTTCATTGTATTTTGAAATTATTGGCTCCAGTGATGGTAGCCAAAATATTATGGGTTGAGCTATGTCAATATTAGTTAAAATACTTAAATAGTAAAAAATGTTTCAGAAGTACCAAACAACTGTGTGTGGTAATTATTCTTCTTTTTACAAGAAAAAAATGTAATTTTAAAGTGTATTTAGACAACAAATCCAAGCTTGGGAAAAACCTCTTATCTTCTAGCACCAGGTTTAACTAAAGAGATTGTTTCCTTGTGTATATTGTACTCTGTGTTTGGCAGAGACAGAGTTCTGGGTTGGAGGACAATTGCACACAGCACAGAACACCATTCTTCTGTGGAGACTACTGACAGTAACAGACATTCTCCTCCACCTAGGAGAAAATGATGAGAAGTGTTTATATTGGTCCTCTCCCCAAAAATGACTCATTTAATGTTGTTGAAAGTTGTTTGGACATTTTGATGGCAGGAATATGATCAAGCAATAATTCAGTTCTAAATAAAAAAAAAAATGTTTCCTTTAATATTATTTCTCCTAGTGAAAATAAGAACATTACTACTTATATGTAAAATGCAGACATCTGCAGTACTTCATGTAGCAATGTATTAATTATTTAATGAATGAAACTATATTAGTAATTACATTAGATTCAAAAGGTTTAAGAGAGTAGTGCAGGTCAGCATCCTAATGTAATGTTAAGAAATATTTTCAGAAAAGTTTTGTGATACTGTTGCAAATATTCATGCCTTTCAAGATCTCTTACTTCCTACCATTTCACACTAACTGTTTCTTTAAGACCATCCTTAAAATGACCCGAGCCTGCTTAGGCCCCCCACAAGCCCCTCTGAGGACCCCTTAACTCGGTTGGACTAAGCATTCAACACCTACACTCAGCATGGCTGCAGCTGTATTTACTGTGCTGTTATCTGAGGGACTGAGCTTATGGTGCAGCCCCCTCAGTTTTCCATACTGCCTTTGTGATTCTCTCTGCCTCCAGGTGAGAGGGAACCAGCTTGATCTGTGCTTAGGCTAACTTGGGTATAGGAGGGAACTTGAGCAGGTACAATGAAACCTCCCAAGCAAGCTCATATCTATACGCAGCATGACTGTGACAGCCCTTGAACTGCAGTGATACCTGTACTCAAGCCCAAACTCCAATATGGCTGCAAAAGACAGACAGATATGAAGTGTAAACATTCCCACATACCCTCTTGCTGTGATATTTTTAGCTTTTTCTACAAATCTTACACCATTCTTAGAAAATGCAATAGGTCATTTAAATAATACTTTAAAATCTGCTTCTTAAAACTAAAATGACCTCTTGAAGTGGATAAAAGTTGATATCACGTTGTGTGTCTGACTGCCCGATAAGCAGAAAATCAAAAAGTAAATTAAAGGATATTTTTGTTTTACTTTCTGCTTTACTTCTGTGGAAGAAGTCCTTGTTTGTCTTCCAAAATCAAAACTTTCAGAGCTATTTATATGTGTACATAAGCCTTTTGATTTTTCTTTACTTCTGTGGGTCTTAAAAAATATTTTTTCTGATGCTCAGTTCCACTTGACCTTTAGAGAAGCTTGAGTTGAAGCAAAATGAGAGAGATTTTCTGTTCCAATAACTTAGAAGATAATGTCTATAAATGTGTTTTAATCGGTAAAGATTTTTCTCTCTGAGGCTATGAAATTGAGCAAACCATAGTCCCTGGTGATGACACTGTGCCATTCAACAGAGGTGTCCTGGTTTGGGTTAGAATGTCCTGGTTTGGGTTAGAACAGAATTAATTCTGTTCAGTGACTTTATTTTCTAAGTAATATTCCATCCCACAGACATCATATTCAGTATCAGTCGCACCTCCCCCCCCTACCTTGCCAGAGCTACCTGAACTTCCCCTTTAAAACCTGAAATTCCTGAATCCCAAGCTCAGGCATCTGGGGAAGGACCCTGCTCTCTGCCCCCCAGGGGGAAACGGAAATCGGAGGTTTCTGGGACCCTGGGTTTGCGGCTGGGACTTGGTTCAGTGCTGGGGCTAGCTGGTGGACATGTGAAGCTGTTGGGACTCGTGCTGGAGGAAAGGAGCTAAAAGGGTGGCTGCCTGCTTGAGCTCGGCTGAGAGTTGCTACCGGGAGTTCCAGCATGGGACGTTTGCAACTTCAGTGGTGACGTAATTATTATAAAAAGGGGGAGTTGGGTTTGGTATTTGGGTCCTGTATATATTTATACATGTTTCATTTAATATTGTTATTATTATTAAAGTAGTTTTAGTTTTACTTTCCAATCCAGAAGCCTCTCTGCCTTTATTGTCCCCTACCTCTTCCAGTTGGTGGGGAAAGGGGGGTAATATGGAACGTCTGCCTTGGGTTGGTAATTGGTTTAGCCTGTCCACCCGCGACCAGAGTTTTTTCAAATTATTTTTATTTTATTGCTTCTCAGCAGTGATGTCTGAGTAAGCTATTTATCACAGATGATTATGATTCATTTTTCTTGTATATTGGTGTTCATATAGAATTGCTCTGATGAAAAAAATGCAGTGTTTTAGTGTTTCATTACACAGAAACCAGAGGCATTTTCTTCAGGGTTTCAAAATACAGATTTGTATAGTTAATGATGGCTATTGTCTCAAAAACATGACCCTATAGATATTTATGTTATGGCTTGTGTGAATTACAAGTTACTATTAAAAAGTGGTCTAATTGCTCTAACAATATATTTTTGCTTTGGGAAGGGCTCTACCCTTCGTTCGCGAAGCCTAGCCACGATGATATTTTTGCTTATTGTGAGAACTGAAGCATAAACTGTCCAAGAGCAAAGAAGTGCTTTTATAGGCCTCATCACTAAGGCATCTGAACACTACAATGATTATCCCTAAAGTAGCTCTGTAAGGCAAGAAGGTATGAGCTCTTTTCCATAAGTAGGAAGATGAAGCACAGGAAAGATTGAATTACATGTCAGAGTAATTATCAAGATTATACTGAAACCCTAGAGACTAGAAGTTCATCTTTCCTATCTTTTTATTATTTTTATATGTTTTTTTAATTATAAATAATGGTCTACAGCTTGATATTGACTGAATTGACAAATATGGAATTCTGGCTATGCCGAACGCAGTAACTGGGAGAGCTGGGCAGATCTGCCTACCTGGAAATGAAATAAAGGATTACTGATTGAATTTCCCTAGATCCAGTCACTGCAATGCTCTTTAGATTAAATAGTTAGCTTCCAAGCCCATTCCTAGTCTTGACATTAATAATGTCAAATTTGTAACTACAAGGTGAGGTAAGCTCAAGGAGAAGGAGAAAAGGGCAATGCTGTCAATTCCTCTCTACCTACTGTATTTATGGATCATTAGACTAGATGACAAAATTATTAAAACTACATAGAAAACAGAAAATCAAAAGTATTGTGCTCATAATAATCTATCTGCATCATCTTTTTATTCTTCTTCACCTATCTTCCTTGGAATGGATTGCTAATATGTTTCTTAGGGGAGGCCAGCACCAGAGACTGATTCTGAAGTAATGGTTTCCTCAGTGTACTAAATAATTGAGAGGCTTCTCATTTTCTTTAATTATCTCCAATTATTAGTGGTTAAAAACTTGTAAAAAACAATAGCAATTTTGTATTATTGGGGAAAATATAAAATGATATTATTTGGGAAGGAAAAAGCCTGCAATCCCTCTGCTAAATATCCACAAGACAGAAACCAAATACTCTTTCTCTCTGTGTTTTTGTGCAGACACTGTTGCCATGTTTGTTAATGATGGGCTGTTGGTATGTTATGAATTAGATAAATATGCAGAATTTATTTGCTTCAATAGTTCCTCTCTCATGTTATTTTCCAGTAATGTAGCTCAAACTTCAAGAAAAATGTGAGTTACAAAGAAAAATATGTGTGAAATTATGCAAGGACTTTGCAGAACCATTGATATTGTACCACAATCATATATTTAAATAGCGGAAAGTCATTTATAGTCTTAATATTCACGGGTGTTATAAACTAAAGAACGAGATGAGCAAGGGCCTAAAACAATGCCTACAAAGAAAGGTAATTATGACATTCATCTAAATACTGCCAATATCACACACATTTTGACAGACTTTATTAACACAAATATTTTTCAGAAAATTAATCTTCAGATTCAGGTATTTTAAAGTAAATTTTCATTTTTTTCCTGTTAAATTCCACTTCACTACACATTATGCTACTGTTAATTTTGTAGCTATAAGAGTTGTATATCTTCATCTAAAGAGAAATCACCTTTTTTTACAGTACAAACATAAACTAAAACCCATTTCCATTTTGAGCTCTGAACAAAAAATATATTGGACTTTTCCTAAAAAAAATATTTTTTATTCTCTCAAACTAAAGATGTGGGTGTTATCCTTAAATATTGAAGTCTTAACTATGTTTCAGAATTGTGGCATTTGAGCACCAGCTGATAGCTGGCAAATCTCCATAAACACTTTCTTTCCAATATAAAGTGCACTTTTGAGGCAAATCTCTTGATCATTCAGAGTTACTGTACTTTTGTTCACATCAGGAGAGGTCTTGGAGAGTACAAACTGTATCACTTCTGGATTAAAATAAGCCACAAGGATGCACTACATGAATTGGCACTTAGTCCATTGCACCAGATGAGATTTTGTTTGTGGCAAAAAAACCCCCAAAAACCCTGACATGCATTTATTATAGTCCTTATTCCTCAGCATCAGATGCTTCACTCTGCAGATCCACTCTTACTGGTTCACATTACTTGCTAACATAGGTACATCTTGTGTCTAATAAAAAATGGATATGGAGAAACTTTGCAAGATTGGGTGAATGCTGGCATATTCAGTCAGCCCTCTTTCCCTAGTTTAATTTAGTTAAATTTTAATTTAGTCAATTTAGTTAAATTTTCCCATCCCTTTAAGAAGAACTACTGAGCAGAAGCTATTTATATAGTCAAGTGTCCAAAGGTGATGAGGTTACCCAGAATAGTACTATAAAGTAGGACAGTACTAGCTTATTTCTGGAGTAGCTCTTTGTGACACCTCTATTAGGATCTATATTTATACAATTTATTTGCATCATATGTTACACTTTCATGCTTGCATTGTACATCTCTCATAGTCTACAGTCCTTGAAAAGTCTTGGAACTATAAAATAAGTCTTTACATGGTTTTCACAAAATAAGAGCAGGCACAGGCTATTGAGTGATAAGAAATAAGCTCTCAAAGTACAGAGGAGGTAAGAAGGGTGCCTGAGCAGAAATTTCCATGCTAGCTCATGTCTATATCCTCCTGTGTTGTTGAATCACTTTTTAAACAAATAACCCCAAAATTATATTCATGAAGTCCAGTGTATACATATACATGCATGTGTGTGTATGTATGTGCATGTGTATATATTCACAAAAATGGTTAGATCTGTAAGTGAGGTCTACAGGAGGACTACAAGTACAAAATAAAACTGGAATAAAAGTTACTTTTGCTTAAACACTTTATTATTTTCTGTTAAATCTGTCTTATTTATGTTAGAACATCTGCAGACATTGTTTTTCTTAACGTGAAAAAAACATACAAAGAACAGTAAAAACAGTGAGACAGATGAAATTTATATTGAAGTCACTGAGAGAGTACCATTTTAATAAATTTTGACTTGACCCTAATTGATTGATAAAACAAAGCATGAAACAGGCAACATAAAGCTATAAGAATGATGACAGAGTTAAGAAAAATTATTTGTTGATGTATTTGGTTGGGTAATTATGGTCTATTTAAATAGGTATTTTTTAATGCAATAAGTAAAGATAATATGAAGTCTTGTTTGTTTGTTTTTTAACTGAAAGAAAATTAGAATAGTCCAGCTCAAAAATTAATTTTTCAAGAGAAAAATTTTGGTGTGAAAAAAGGGTATAAGGAACTATGAAGAGCAGAATTAAGGTTTATGCTCTTAACAGTATATATTTATTCCTGTGAAGTCCAGTACTTTCTTCTGAATATGTGCTCATGAAAATATTAACTGTAATTTTTTCTAAACTATGAAAATTAATATTTCAAAACTTTTTATATATGAAAGACATGAGAAAGGATGTATATATTATTCACAATCTGTGATAGACAAATCTTGTATATAGAATGTAGTCTAAAATGCCATCTGTTTTTTTCCCTTAAGATTCTCATAAAATTCGTGTTTTTTAAATATTTGGCTATGTAAAATTCATTAGCACTTTCTTTTGGAAACATTTGCTAGCTGTTTTGCAACATCCATCAGTAATGCATATGATTTACATGTTAGATTTTTTTCTTCTTCTTTTCTTCTTTTGTCTTTTTTCTCTTTCATGTCTTACCAAGAGTAGAACCACTCTGAAACAAGCCTATGGAAAACATGCAGGTGTATATTTGTGTATGTAAAAGCAGCAGCTGTGGAAACTTCATTTAATTGTTTACTTCTGTGCTGATAAATGATCCAAATTTTCTTCTCACAGGCCCTCTGGTTCTTCTGTCTTGACCTTTAGTGTTTTCATCTTTAAACCTTGGTTGAACTGCTCTGTTTGAAACTCCACCATTGAAAACTCCAGTTTCATAGAAGGAAGACAATTCTGCTTTATTTGGTGTTCTCTGTTGAGATCATCATATCTGCTCTTCTACACAATCAGCTGCAGTTACTGGGGTTGATCATTTTTTAGGTGTTTTCAGCTAAACTTCTATAAAGTTAGATTATTCTGCTTCACTTCCCTGACATTTGTTTGGGTTTTGGTGGCTTGAACTAAAAACAAACTTAATGCTCATCTGCAGATTCTGTTATGCTAGAAGGCAGTCAAAAGATTGAGTGCTGTCATTAAACTCACTACATTTTCACTGGATTCTGTTTACAGATCATACCATTGAGCTACTTTGTACCCTTCTATTTCTTTGTCTGTTTCCCTTCACCTAAGTAGGGTTGATAGCACCCTCTGTAAATTGATGTACATTTCTCATCTGTAGCTAGGTGAATGTGGGTTTGGAGAACCTAAACATCATTAACTTTCCTGTGTCAAAGTCCATAATACCTGCAGGACTTTGACAGTATGTTACTACTCAAATCCTATATACACCCTGCAGTGCTTATATGTGCTGGTAATTTGCTGTTGCCATGACTAGTTTATTACTTTGCCTATCCACACAGAAAAGTGCTTTTCCATTCTTTTCACAGAAGGCATTACTGCTCTTCAGGGAAATGTAAGAGTTCTTGAGGACTATGTAGAGGAAGAGCTGCTATCTGCCGCCCTGGCGTAGCACAACACAGATACTTCTATGGGAGAGAGGCAGATGTAGCAGCAGGATCAGCCCTCTAGTCATAGTAGTAGTACTGAGAGAACAAAGGCTTATTTGCGCTTTTGGGAAGACATCTGGAAACATGTTACAATATTATTTCAGTGGTTGTGGTGTGCCTGTGCTGCTGTGCAGAGAGAGGATGTATGTTAGAATGCTGCACTGCAGTCATGAAGAGAAATAGCCTCCACCTGAGATACATAACCACTCCTTTATAACCACTTCATAGACAGGCATGAATCTCTTCTTAGCTGTCCTTTTTAGAGCCCAGCCTCACTGAAACACTTGTTCATTTGTCTATAAAAGTCATGAAATTCACAGATCACAAAATCGCAGAATATTAGGAGTTGGAAGGGACCTTGAAAGATCATCTAGTCCAACCCCCCTGCTGCAGCAGGATTCCCTAGACCAGGTCACACATCTCAGGCAAGTTTGAGAGTCACCTTGTATAATTTTTTTCTGTCTTCCAAAAAAATTTCTTGTTGTCCTTTCTATAAATTAAAACAGTGCCTTTCAAGGACTAACTTGCTTCAGTAGAGAGGTAATGTATCAGAATTTTTTCGAGTTAGAGGTTAATCAACATTTCTGAAGTTCTTTCATGTGTGTGAACAAAATAAATTTTTTTTGTGGAATGAAGTCTTCAGATTATCCCGCTGTTTTCTAAAATACAGATTCCATTTCACATTCATCTCACACTTAAGAATGAATTTGTGTAGGTTTATTTTTACAAGGGCAAAGTTGAGAGATTTTATTGAAAAAGAAAAATCCCACATAAAGGAATCCAATATTCCATGGTCATTTTCATGGTGCTGATAATAAAGGAGTCACACAAGCCCCAGCAGTGTATAAGGAGTCCACAGCACTAACACAGTTAACTACAAAACAGATACTTCAGGAAGACAGAAATGTTACACTACCACTAGCTGCAGCTGTTATTTAAAATTAGGAAGGAAGTAAATTATGGTTGCTCCAGGTACCAGCTGTTCCAGTAATGAAAACTCCATGACTTAAAAGTACTGTTTAAAACAAACTAATTTTAAGATTATTTTATCTTATGGGAGATTGGTGCTATAACAGCTTGTTAATCATAATAAGCTCAGTCTAACGAGGTCATTAAGTTAATGAACAAATTAGCAAAGAAATCTTGATATATTTATGAATTTCAAAATCTTTAGCAGTAATGTCTCACTAATTTTATACATTCAAAAATATTTATAGAAAATTTAGTACTCAGTTGAATTGATTTAGCGGTAAGAGTAGTGTAGGGCTATCGGTTGGACTAGATGATCTTGAGGGTCCTTTCCAACCGTAATGATTCTGTGATTCTGTGAACTCTTACAGAAGAACATCATCCTGATAAGGCTATGAGTGTGCTGGGACATTGTTTATTCTTGATCTCATATCACGAAATTTCATTGTGACAGGTGTTTGGCATCCCACAACACCAATTCATGTTTCTGGTAAATGTATCCCTAAACCAAAAAATATGCACTTTTGAGGCACACATATAGTAAATCAAAAGCTTGGTTTTGCTTAAATATTTTTTATCTGTGCTAGATGATATTTTAAAGCAGCACTCAAAACAAAGCCAGCTGGATGTTAACAAGGAATGAATCTATTCTGAAAGCTTAAAAAAGCCCACTACAAGTGAATGCTCCATTTAGCCTGGAGAAGAGGAGGCTCAGGGGTGACCTCATTACTCTCTACAACTACCTAAAATTAGGAGGATGTAGCCAGGTGGGCATTGGTCTCTTCTCTCAGGCAATCAGCAGTAGGACAAGAGGGCATGGGCTTAAGCTCTTCCAGGGGAGGTTTAGTTTAGATATTAGGAAGAAAATTTTACAGAGAGAGAAATCAGGCATTGGAATGGCCTGCCCAAGGAGGTGGTGGTAATCATAGTGGTGTTGGATCAAGGGTTGGCCTTGATGATCTCAGAGGTCTCTTCCAAACCAGTTGATTCTATGATTCTGTGATTGTTTTCATACCCTTAAACCAGCTCCATTGAAAGACATAATTTTAGAGTAAAGGATGTAGCTCTAAATTGGATCTCATAGCAGCTCAACAAAAATGGTTATTTCTCCATGCAGGTGTGGAAGTTAAGGGTAGGAGTGGGAAGCACTGTGCAGAAAGCCTTTTTCTGTTCTTATTGTGTCAAATTCCACATTGTTCCTTTAACAGAACAAGCTCTATGGAGCACGTGACTGGTACAAATAGACCTATGTCCTGCTGTGAATATGGGTTTTGGCAGTTACTTGATTCCCTATGTATAAATAAAGTGCAATACTACAGAGTGCAGCCTTGCATGTCTTTCCCTGGGTGACTTGCACACTGTGTTTTCCAACTCTGCGCCTGCTATGTTCATATAGTCACACAGTATGATCATTGTAGATCTTGCCTCCTGAATGAGATAGGAAAATGTAGTTTACCTCAATATAGAGAGCAATACTTACAAGGGAAGTCTTTTATAAGACAGTTTTCACTGCATGGAATCTAGATAATTCTGCAGAAAATAGAACACTGTCAGATATTGTTGAAAGAAATAAGATTTCCAACAAATAACTTTGCACTGAAAAGAAATATTTTACTAAGGAATTTGTTCATGGAATCAGAAACACTAGCTTTCCAATTTGTATATCTAGAGTATTTTCATCTCAAAAAAAGATGAGCAACAGAAATAAGTACTGTTTTCTGCCCTACTTATTTTTGGCATATTCATTAGTCAGTAAGTGTAATTACCTGTTCGTTCTTTGATCTGGTTTAAGAAAAAGCACTCTGCTTGTGTATTATCTTCCTGAATGAATTGTGTTCTTCTAGGAATCGACTTAGACACCGTTATCCTTCATTGTTGAGTTATTTCAATTTGTGGTGCAAATATTGCTACAGTGAAAGCTTCATTAAGAAAGTTTCATTAACTAAATTAATTAATCCTAAATAGTTTAGGATTAATTGATCTGTTTCTAGATAGGTACAAGTTTTCTGTGATCTTGGTAAAAGCTATGTGCTTTCTATACATTTGTCTTTCCGGTATAGTTAGACTTAATCTGTCAGTAGTTTGTATGTTTTCTTAAAATGACTTATTTACAGTAAAGATTCTCTGTTATTTAGTGAGTAAAAATATTGTTCCAAACAAAGCAGAAATCTGTTCTTTATCATAAATCATGTTTACATTATATTTTTAGAGAGGCTCAAATATGATTTTCAATCCTATTTTCTGTATTTGGAGCAAGTGTTGTAAGATGATGAACTCGAGAACTGTGTTGCAAATGCATAAGAAATTAAAGGAGACAGCAAAGGAAATATATGATGTTTGATGCTTAGAAGGTCTCCAGCCACTGAAACTTTTATTGTTTAATAGCTAAGTCTGTTCTTATATTCAAAAAGGGCATGTGTAAATTATCTATCACACCAAGGAATATTTTTGTAGGAAAACCGCTGAAAATGTTTCCCTTTGTGACTGTGACTTGCTTGATCATAATTAGCAGCTATTGCAAACACAGGTGAATTTAGCAACAATAGCTGCAGCATTTGTCCATGAAAGAAGCCTTATTTCTCTAAACATTAATAAGCAGATAATCCTCTATCACATTACAAGTGATATGTGATTATTTCCACACAAGAAAAGAAAATACTTCTGTTGTTTCTGTTTTGAGATCTTCAGTGTGTTAAAACTTTAAAATGGAATGAAAATTTAGAGAAGTGTCTGAAATTAAACAAAAGGAAATGTTTACTCTCACTCTGCAGGAGAGTACTCTGCTAGTACTTGCAAGGCCCTAATTATTAGTGAATAAAATTGGAGACAATGGGAGTTTGGTCATTGACTTTCTTGAGGCCAAGATTTAAGCTTTATGGACATAATTAAGCTTCCCTGGAGCCTGAAGAAATTTTGCCCTTGAAAATTATTTTCCCCAGGACTTCTGGAAGAACCATATGCAGAAAGATTAAGAACAAATTAACACTTGTTGTTTGAACAGTTCTGTCAGAAAAGGGATGTATTAAAAACTCACCCAGACACAGATCTTCTACCTTACTTCCTCCTTCTTTCCTCTTCCAAGATCTCTGTAGCAATAAGATCTTGCTGATCTGTTTCTGGGGCAAAAAAAAACTATGTTCTTTCTTCCTTCTCCATTCCCAATAGCAGTAGCAGAGGTTCTTTCATCTCATCAGTATAAAAGTATAAGTACAGCCACATCTACAGAAAACAGAGAGCTTACCACAGCCATACAATAATTCCCGTTCCAAATTATAAAGCTATTTACTCTCTGTTAAACTGTATTCTCCACTGATTCTTAAGACCGTTTTTCTTTTTCCATTAAAAACATGAGTAAATCTTGCAAGTAAATGATATAGCTAGAATATAACTTCACGTAAACTCAACACATTTTTTAAGGAATTGCATTGGGAAAATCCAGCAGAGACAATCACTATTCAGTTTTATAATTAAACTGCTCCATTTGAGCAGAAATTATTTAGGCTTGAGTGTGGAAAATATCTTCCTTTTGCTTGTAAGAACATAGATGTGACATTTTTATTAAAAAGAAGACATACCAATATTCTTACACAGTGAAGCTTAATGGTATGTGAAATATGAATGTATCTATAACTTCTAATATATACAGGATTTCTGTGATTGAATTCAGTTTTGCATAGTGTCATATAAATTCTACTTGTTTTAAATAATCCAAGCTTGAAGAACAAATTCTGACACTTTGTCTGCCTTAAGAACCAACTTTTCTCCCATCCAAAGGCTGATTAATTGAAAGATCTCACTGATAGAGACATGTTCTTATTTTTGCAAAACTGCAAAAGAAAAATATTCTGTAAGTCAAGCTAAAATAAAATGTAAAGTATGCAGTGTGACTCTTATCTATTGTACCAATTTAAATGTTTTATTTATTATCTTCTCTAATATAAAGTTTTAATATCATTAATACCATTGTAATTACTGGTACAATTAATGAAGAGCCTAATTCAACTGAGTAAAAAAATTTTAGATATGTCCCCTTTGTTATTATTTCAAAACCCTGAAATTGAAAATAAAGTTCATATCCCTGTCAATCATACTGATAAATGTTTTCTGTTTCTGAGGGACATGAAAAGTATTTTTCTCCCTCTGTCAGTATGTCCTGGCTTCCACCACTGATTTTAGTTGTCATTCTGAATATGAAAAGGTGTTACAGTGCAGTACACACGTCATGATGCAGCAGGTGCCTCACAAGCAGACTCCAAGGTGTGTGCTCCTTAAGCACTTTCATTCTTCCTCCTCCAAAGTGACTGCATTCACTCAATCACCTCAAAAACATATTTCTCTTCCTCTTCCTATTATATCTCTTCACTAATCTAATTCTCTTTTTAATTTGTTGATCCCGTTTACATCAAGGTCACAAAGTTTCCTAAGTTGTACTCTGTTGTTAAGTCATCACTGCTTGTATTTTACTAATTTATCTCTTTTTTTTTTTTTTTTTTTTTTTTTNAAATACTGTAAGTTGATCACACCAGAAACCAGCTTCAGCAAGTAGTTTTAAAACATGAAGGGATAGCTCTTTTCCACATTATTTTTTGAATTACACCTAGACCTCAATCAGTGTTGCAGGAAGTTTGTCTCAACCATGTAGCAAATGCACAGCAAGATAGTTTCATATGCAAAAATTGTTTAACCTGAAACCATTTTGAATGTTTCAGCAAAATAAAAGAAATAAATACAACACAACCTTTTCCTATGCTTCTCTGTTACCGGAGGGAAATCAAAAGTTGCTGCATGGAAAGCATGAATATAACTTTTAAAAATATTGTTCTGAGGAAAGCTTGCAGCTGGAACATGATACACTAATTCCATTCTTGCATTTTCTTGGAATTGAGACATCTGGGCACAGAAGTCTATACCTCATATACAGTAAACTTAATTCATGACTGCTGCTATTTTTGGTTTTGGTTTGTTTGGGGTTTTTTTAGGGGGTTGTTTAGTGGTTTGGTTTTGGTTTTGGTTTGGTTTGATTTTGTGTGTTATGTGCTTGTTGCGTTTTTCTGGCCAACTGAATTTAATCAGATATTAAAAATGCTGAAGCTATTTTGTTTCACTCATAAAATTCTGTACTTTAAAATGCCTTAAAATTATCCCTCTAATAGAAGTGTTAATATTTTTCCCCTCTGTGATAAAATCTAAGATTTTTTTTATTTAATTTTTTTTTCCTGTTTAGAGAAGTAGTCAGATAGTTTATGACACTATGCCTCGTCACAATGGTAGATGAGTTGAGGCAGAATCCTTCTACTCTGTCATTCCCTACCTGTTTTAGTGTATCATTATCAAACATGAGGCACATCGACAGAGCTTTACAGAAAATGTGATTTACAAAACAGATTTTTTTGTATTTAACATGACATTACATTTAAATATTTGAGGAAAAGAGTTTTTATATTAATTTGTAGTGCAGTCAGTAAAGAAATATATTTGAAATAACAAGAGAAATGTATTAAAGGGAAGAACAAAATGAAGAAAGTTTAATCATCAATCAACACAATTTAATAAGCCTTTGCTCTAAAACCTCCAAGATCAGACTGGAATTGAAAAACATACTGATATAAATAAAAAATGAAGTAGCAGATTTATTTGCTACTTAAAGTTCCAATCAATTTCAATTTAAGCATAAGCTTTTATAATCGGTTTAGAATCTTTGACCTCGCCAAATGCAATAGACTTAAATGGATATTCTTTCAGCATATGTTTCCAAAAATATGTTTCATCCAAAAGGAGGAGGTCTTACAGATCTAGTCTTTTCTTTTTATGTTCTAACTACAGGAGGCTTTTCTTTTTGATTTATGACAGAAATCCTGTAAAAAGTAATTAAAAGTTATTTATCAGTGAGTTAAAAAAATATTATAATCTTTGGGGTATACACACAGAAAAGATTTCAGCATGAGTAGACTACCGATTAACACAACAGCATTCTGTACAGTGGCCTGTGTCCTTTATGTCTCTGCATATCAAAGGATTGTGTCTTCCTAAAGTAGGATAAACTTAGTTTAGGGAGTATTATAAAGAGTATGCTTCTAGGAATTATAATGAGCCTTTGACTTTCCAGAGAAGCCATCTCTGGATGTTTTTCAGAGTTGAGGCAGAGAGCCAGCTTCATGCTCAGGATTCACTTTGTGTGTGGTCAAGTGCACAATTTCTGTTGACTACGGAGGTTGGTTAACCCCTAACCACGTCTTCTGTGTTAGGAACTGATTATCAGTAGGAGAGAACTGACTTCATGACTATTCTGCCTTTAGATCTTTATGACTACATATTGGAGATGTGTTTCTCTCCTAGGGTGGAAATGTATGCTGCTCCACAGCTACTGTCCCTCATACAGCTTGCTGCCTCTTCAGAAGAGCAACTTTAGCAGGAAGATTAAGTTTAAGATATTTCAGAGAAGCCAGGCTTAAAAAATCCAGATATTCAACAGCTTTCACTGGCTGGGACAGTATGAAATGAAGAGTTTAAGATAATTCAATTAGCTCCAGACATTTAAGGTGAAGAAGCAAATGCCACCAAGGGAAGGAGTAAGAAGCTGCTTAGAGACATTTGTCATTTCACTTCAAAAGCATAAACACCTAATTTTAGACTGAATATATCTAACTTTGCCAGCAGCTTCAGTTCAATGACACTTTGCAATAAGAAGTTCTTGTTCTCATTTTTTTAACAATGATTAAGTAATGATCATCAGAGAGACTATCTTCATAAATATAATATCTCAGTTATTAGAAAATATAAACTCTCCTCTAATAGATGTCTTACCAATTTGGTTACAGATATACCATGTTTCATGTAAAGGCCTCCTAGGGCTCTAGTATCTATCTTTATTATATTTATTCAGAAAGAATAATTCATATTTTCATGCATTGATCTTTTATAGATGTTGTAGACAGGATACAGCAAGGAACATAATGCAGAATAATATGTTGCTGTCATCAGCAGCATCCAGAGAGGTGCAGGTCTTCTTGATATTCTTACAGTGATTCCTGTTTCAAAAAGAAAATACTACAATTGAAATGGAGATGTAAAAGTGAACATCAGAAATTTATACAACTTGTAACATATAATTACTAGTTTAATCAACTTATAATGAGATGTTGATAGATTTTTATTCTTTCAGTGTTCTACTGGTAGGTAATTTTTTTCATTTAGCAATATTTTTTCTACTTATGTATAATTGCATTTCATGAAAGGAAAATGTAGTTATTTTGGAATGTGCATTTGCAAGTGTTATTATTGAATTCTAGATCATGCAACAAAAATCTTCTTGTAGAGTAGAATTAGAAAAAGAACAATCCTTGACCCCTGGAGTCAGTGATGTTACTAGGGATGAGGATTCATTTCAACTGACAAGGTCAGAGACTGGTTTTATTCCTTGCTAATGGCTTATTTCCACTGTATTACTAACTGGCAACCACACTCTTTATTGGAGAAATCTGGTCTGACTTAGGAAGCTTAAACTAAATCCCTGTGGCAGAAGGAGATGATTTATTTAATTGGATAATCAAGGTTTTAATTTAAATAAAGCTCAGTTTTATTTGCCAAACAGGAATCATTAGAAAAAGAGTAGACAAGAGTAGCAACCTTTTTATTTCATTCCTCTTGAATAAGAAAGTATTCTAATCTAATTTGGACAGTACACAAAAAATACTTCAAAATGAAGAATGGTGTTGTTAGCATTTTTATAAAAATGAGACAGAAGAATGCCAGTTTTTGGAAGTACATATATTACTAGACATAAGAAAAGAAGCTTTAGCAATACACCCCCAAGAAAATTAGTACAGCTCACTAGTTCAAATATTATCTTTGTACTTTATATATATGTATATTTATAGATTTTTTTCATATATATTCATCCTTTAATTGACATTTTTGATTATTGCTTAAAATTCTTATAGCACTAAGAAAGCCTGGTCATGGATGGAGCTCTCTTGTAAAAGTCCTGTACCAAGCTAGTACAATGACACATCTGGTTGCAATTAATTTTCAGTCTTAAAAGGAAACAAACCAGTCTTTTCCATATAATCTTTGAAAAGCATAATTCTGTTCTTTTTATTCATCTTTCTTTTACCTCATTCCTTTGTGGTTGGACTCAATTATCTTAAAGGTCTTTTCCAATATAAATGTTTCTATGACTTTAGTTGCTACTTCTTGCCATATGCCTATTTTGCAGATTGTTGCTCATCTGACCCATTTGGTAGTAGTGTTCTAACTTCTCCAAACATACAGACACCAGTCTGTACTATTGCCTGCTTAATGCATGTTAGCTGACTATTCAGAAGATGTCCTAGGTAATCCAAATTTTTAGGATCAATAAACATTTTCATTGAGTGTGTTGTGAGTGGGTTTTGCCTCATCCCTAAATGTTGTCTAGATGAGAGTGAGTGAGGCGGTGGAGGAAGGTGGGTGTGTTGGAGAAGGGAGGGGGAAAAAAAGAATTGATTGAATTTGATTAGCAGCAATTGCATTATTGATTTTATTACTCAGTTTCCCAAATTGAAGTCTCTGACAGCCCCCTTCCCCTTTTATCTCGGGAATAAAAAAATATATTTGTGTAAAAAGAAGTACATTGGAATTTAATTCTCAGTTTTTAAAAGGAACTATGCAATCTGTGCAGACCATAAAGTTCTTGCCAATATAAATGTGTAGAATAGTTAGCTTTTAAAAGGGCAATATTCCAAGTAAAAAGTCTTCTTATGTGTTTAGAATCAAAGCTTTCTCTATGATCATTTACACCTTCCTCTCCTGTAGTGGGCATCCCTGTTCCAATACACAAGCTTTTGCAATAAGAGGATTGCCAAAACAGCTCTGCTTGAGTCTTTGCTTTCCATACGATGGCTATTTTTCCTTTCCTCAGTCCAAGAAGTTATTCAGTGTTTGCAGTCCTAGGTAATGGTGGACTTGACTGGCTATACTGACTTCTCAGAGTTTTCATCACACATCTTATCCAGGAAAGGGCAGGGAGAGGAGCTGGTTCTTACAGAGCAAATGGAGATCCTTGGAAGTAGATACAGGTAGAGTATGTGAAGGAAAAAGGTCCTAAAATATATTGCATAATGAAAAATGATGTAAAGAAACAGATATTGGATGGATAACTAGTACCATTGTGCATGCAAGGAAGGCATAATATCTTGCAATATTTAACAATGTTTCAGTCCAGTTATGCACTGCAATATAACATTTAAATTGATCTACTAGCAATAAATAAATTCAACAGCAAAACTTTTCTCCAGCCTGTGAAATTGAGAAGGGAATAAGAGCTAGAATCTCAGAATATTTCACAAGGTGAATATATCAATTTAGGGATGTTAAAAAATCCTTGACATTTAAAACTTTTAAATTCATTCTCCTTTCTTTCTCTTTTTTTTTTTTTTTTTTTAACTGTGTATGAATGGTAAATCCAGAAATGGAAACAATTAACTCATGAAACAACTTTTCAGTGCCTATATTGATGTGAAAGTAAAATCACAGCAATCCTAGTGAATGACATAGCCCTTTTTCTTACATCCTCTGTGAGGGTATAGTGATTACTTCATTTTAAGGCTAGAGTATCTTGCAGTTTGTTAAGTTTCTTTTGCTTCTGATTTCTTTACCTCCGGGAATTTCCAAATTTGATTTTCCAAATCAGTAAGTTTATTAATGCAAGTCACTCAAGTGTTTAAGAAAAAAGAAGATGAACAGTTGAGGATCAGATGCATTGGATACTGAGGACCAAATCAGCACAAAGGAAGAAATGCTTCTGATATTACTGCCATGTTGAATTTATCCAGGAGTATACAGCATTACTTGAATACATTAGCTAATGAATTTTTTGATCTTTCATGTGGTTTCATGTGTAATATCAAATCACTTGTGCAGATGTGTGAACTCTTGAAGTCACACAGAGTTTGCAATACTGTTATTGAAGCTGTAAGGTCTTTTACTAAATTACTAAAATATGGACAATGATACCACCCTTTAGGAATTGGACATAACTGCGTAAAGAACTGAATAAATAATTTCTCCCAGATTTGCTTATAGTGAGTTGTGAACAACTTTTTCATCCTCTCTGAAGCAAACTAGCTTTCAGGTAGTTACAGGCTGAAGTAGATTCACAGAATCACATGGACTTGTAGACTGACTCATTTTGATATTTAGTATTGGGTCTAATTCAAGAACACTGAATTTATGCAGTGTATTTCACAGTAGTCTCCATCTTTTTATTCATACTTAATTTTTCATCAGTCATTTCCTTTGCCATATGTGTTACATTTTGCACACATCAGCAAGAGTCATGGTAGGATATGTCTTTAACTGCCATCACAGAAAAGGACTCAGGATTTTCTTCACTAACAGAATTTGCTGCAATAAATTGTTAATTTTCCACTTGGAGCAGATTTGCCCAAAGATCTAACAGTAAACTCTCTGTTACTTATGGTGAGAATAGCAGTGCAGATTAGAGTAAAAGTAGAAATGAATCTCTCACATTTCCAAAACTTGTGAAATTTTTAATATTAAAGATTTGCAGAGAAAACATAACAGTAAGAAAAATCCCTGTGAATGCAGTCATTTGTACTTACCTGTTGTAGTAAATTCAAATAATTCTGTAATGTAAATGTTGGGATGGAGGTGAATAGGTAAGGTCTGAACACTTGTTTACTTGCCCTGTTGTTTTGCTCAAATAGCAGAAGAGCAAGAACTAATAAATTAGAAGCAAGAAGGAGAAATGGGGTACAAAACTAAAACTCCCGCTGAGCACAGTGTCAGAAAAACTAGTCTCTCACAAATCTAATGTATGTTTTTCAGCACCAAAAAAATAAATGTCTTTTCCTCCAGTGCAATACAATTTTTAACACATAAATCAGAGAAAGCACTTATTCTTTAACCTAAACTGCTTTCTGGAAAATTTCAGGCATTGAAATTGAGAATTATTTTCTAGTGTGTCCAAGTCCAACCAATGCTAGCTCCTCTCTCTCTACCCTTACATCTGAATCTCAGTATTACATGCCGTTTTTGGTGTAGAATTTAGATCATTTTAAATCAATCGGCTATTCCGCTGGAGTTATTGCACAATTTGTTATGTTGAATTACCCCACAAATTGTATAGCTTGATGTGGATTACAAATAAGGATGCATTTGCCCATTGTCCAGTGATGACATCTAAGAAGTCTGTATCAAAATCAGCAGTATAGCATGATTTGATTAATAAATCCTATGTGGAATATCCCAGTTAATCCAAAGCAATACAACTCTGCTTAAATCAGTGGAATGGTTTGTACATTATACTAGCTGAATGATATTTCTGAAGCACAGTAAACACATCTATTACTGTAGAATTGCTAATGGTGCCAATTATAAAGCTTTTTTTGCTGCAATGTATTTGAAAGAAGCTATGCTTGTACTTGTCTTTATATTTAATTCCTCTTTTCTCTTAATAGCCCTTGTTTTACTTTGGTTGGTTGGTTGGTTTTTGTTATACTTCTTACCTCTTTCCCCAACTAGGGGAAGCAACTACAGTTATTTCTCTCTAGTATAATCCAAGTGTTTGGATGACACATGTGATGCAGCCTGGTTTGTTACTAGTTAAGCCTTCGGACGACACTCAAGATGTGAAACTCTCAGCTTTAGTGCCAAATCTCATGACAGGAGATGGGACTAGAGACAACATTCTTGGCATGCTTCACTGTTTACAGATCCCTGTTTCAAAGCCACATTCTTTTGCTCTGTGATATTCTTACTTCCAGAAGCATGAAACAGGTAGTCTTAACAATAAAACCAGACATATTTTACTACAGGCACACAAGTTAAGAGTATGGTGTAGTTCCCTGTGTAAAGTTCTAACATTTTGTCTTTAAGAATTCTTTCCATCATTTGCATTTTTTTTCCACTCCATTTATGTCTGTAAACTCTAAGTGATAATAGAAGGAAAATACTACGTATTAACTGAGCAAGGTATAATGGAACAGCTGGAAGTTTGCGAGCCACTTAAATTAAAATGTTGAGGAAGAATAGATGTTAATTATCTCAGGCTGTGTTATCTTTTGATTTTCCAAGCAAGGAAATATTTAACACCCCAGGAGGAAAAGAATTAACTTCCTTTGAATCTTTCCACAGTGAACCTGTGCTCAAGAAGCAAAATGCTTTCCTTCAGATGAGAGAGATAATTTGAAATTGCATGAACAGGGCAGCTGGAAGAAAGATCAGAATCTAGTATATTCACCGAGCAGCAATGATGAAAGTGTAGACAAAGAAGAGACTATGGTCATGTTCACTCTATCCCCCAAATCATGACCTCTTCCACAGTTACAAGGACCTATTTTCAATTTCAAGGCAATGGCTATAAATGTTAATAATTGCTTTTACCTCTTTCTGTGTAGCTTAGGTTCTTGCCTCATTACCAAAACCATTTAGTTCTTCAGTAATTCATTTTCTACACAATATCCTTTCATGTCTCATGTTTCCTCTATTGTGTTTCACCTTGGACAATACATCATGTAAATAAAGCCTATATCCATAATCACTTTACTATACTGCTTAAGGAAATTCACTCTTGAAGACTCTATTTCAGACTGTGTCCATTATAGTATATCTCTTTAGTCCTCATTAGATGGGACAAGTGAGCAAATATTTTAAAAGTCACTTCACCATCAATGATGTAACCTTGAGTAGCTATTCCAAACTTTTAGATGTATTTAAAGGTTGAGCATAAAACAGACAAAGGCATTTGAGAAAGAAGTTCATCATACTGTAGTTTGATTTTATAAATTCCGGCATTTAAAACAGTTTTTAAGGCCACTTTATAGTAGTATAGACATTGATCAAGTAGACAAAAACATCCAAGAACTTGTATTCAAGTATTTTTTCAATTAGATATAGAGATTTAACATATTAATAGCTTGGAAAATGTGTATATTGGTACAGACAGAAATAATTGAGTTAGGCAGAAATGATTAGATTCTGTATTCTTCCAGTGATCAAGAGGACTCATAGCTTCATACTGTCAGCAATGTGATTATTTCTGTTTAACACTTTCTGTAATTAAGAAGTCTATACTGTCTTTTTTTAAACCAGCTTTGACTTTGAGTTCAAGTTTAGTATTCCATCAAGCTCTTGAGTGTACAATAAAAATTTGATACTTTCTTTCTAGTTCCCCAAAAGCCAATTGTCTGTAAAAGATTTTGACACACTTTCATGTCATCTTGTGTTTATTTTATATGGTTATTTGTTGTTTTCCATCCTTGCTCTTAAATTTCATTTTATAACAAATCCGAAGCCTTGCACTTACAGTTTAGTAGTGAATAATATTCATGGGAGAAAGAAGGTAGAATTTTGAAATGCTCTCTGTGCTGGGTACTAGACAGAGGTAAAAATTAGGTAGCATACTACCCACATTTTTTTCATGCACTTAGAGGCAGTAAAGACAGTAAATGCTTTTTTTTCATAATGGAAAAAAAAATAAATAAAAATTGCCTTCCAGCTGAGAAAAAGCCATTAATGTTCCTTTCTTCCTTTTTTTCCCCCCTTTTTGTTCTCAAGCTTCATTCTGACTTGGACAAAGGAGTGGGCACTGTTAAATACACCCTTTCAGGAGATGGTGCTGGCACGGTTTTTACCATTGATGAGACCACAGGAGACATTCATGCCATAAGGAGCCTAGATAGAGAAGAAAAACCTTTCTACACACTCCGGGCTCAGGCTGTTGATGTTGACACCAAGAAACCACTAGAGCCTGAATCAGAGTTCATCATCAAAGTGCAGGACATTAATGATAATGAGCCAAAATTCCTGGATGGGCCTTATATTGCCAGTGTCCCAGAAATGTCTCCAGTGGGTAAGTAAGAAGCTTTAAACACTTGATAATTAATTGCATATTACTTAATTTTCTTGATGTACATTTCTTTCTGTAACTTCTAAATCTATTATTAAAAATAACTTGCTCCTTGCTTAGAAATATACAGATTGCAGTTTTGGTTTAGCTTTATTTGCTCATTAGAAATGGATTCTACTACAAAATGAGTTTCTATGAGTTTCTGAGGACAGCAGGAGAAAAAAAAAAAAAGGATATTCAAGGCAAGTATGCTAAAGTCCAGGCATTCTGTGTATCACCAAACCTTTTATTGCACATACTGAAGTGCGTTCCCCTCTCTCCATCATTCATGTTGACTGTTTGCTGTACAGAATTAGATGGTACAACAGCATCTTGCTATTTACTGTTCTTGTTTTTGTGGCTGTTAAACTCCCACAGAACATGCATGATCCCTTAACTATGAATTAGGGAACAATTTTTGCTCAAGTATACTACACTATGGGTCCTGAAAGTAAAGATTGCCCTCAGCTGGCTCTCTACAATGCAAGAAGGGAAGCCAGAGATGCTCCTTGAGACTGGCTAATGGTCTCAAAAATCTAATGTCCAAGAAATACTGAGTGCATTGGATTCTTAAGAGACTGACTAGAAACATGGTAAGTTTTCAAAAAGCTGGTATACAGGGGAAAGAATCATTTTCTCTCCAAAGAAAGATGGACTGTAATAAGGATATTGAAATGCTGGAATGTGGTTTTATTTGAAGAATTTTCACAATGTGATAGACATTTATCAGGAAAGACATAAAGAGCATTGATCCAACTTTGGAGCAGGTGAACAGATTAAATGGGACATTTGGGTTTCTGCCTGGTGGCTGATTCTGCAGTGGTTCTGAGCAGTATGTTTGCAACACAAGCACAGTGGTTGTGTCCTGCTGCCATATGGCACTTCAGACTTCGCTACAGGCACTAGGAGTTAATTAATTCTGGGCTGGGAGGCCTTTAACTTCCCAGTGCTAGTTTCAGTATATTGCTATTTTCTCTCTCAAATTCTCTTTTCCCAGTACTTCACAAACCAGTAGTAGTCATCTAATGTTTTCTGTAGACGCTAAGAATTTCGGAAGTTTTCTGACTCTGAAATACATAGAGGGATCCTGTTGTCCCTTCAACTGTGCTGCTCAGGTGGTGATATTTTGGAAGACAATCTGGGTTTCCATATCTGTCTACCCAAGTTACTACATGGAAATAATAAGGCAATATTTTAAAGATTGTGATAGAGTTGTAGAATATGATAAAATGTCATATGTGTCACAAGTATTGAGGCCGTGTTACTGAGAACACAGCTGCGATGGGCAGGGAACGTCTCAAGGATGAAGGACCACCGCCTTCCTAAGGTCTTGCTCTATGGTGAACTTGCCACCGGCTGCCGCAAGAGAGGAGCCCCAAAGAGAAGATATAAGGACTCCCTGAAACAACATCTCAGCCTTGACCATATTGATCATCATAACTGGTCTACTCTGGCCTCCAAGCGGGAGGCCTGGAGACACACCATCTATAACACTGCGGATGCTTTTGAAAAAGCACGCAAGATCACCCTTGAGGAGAAAAGACAATGCAGAAAGAATCATGCCTTGCAGAATACAACATCTAAGGAGTCTTTCTGCTGTGCCTTTTGCAACCACGCATGCCTATCTCATATTGGCCTTTTTAGCCACCAACGCGCTTGCAACAAACGCGGGTAGAGCCCTTCCCAAATCTTCGTTCGTGAAGCCTAGCCATGATGATGAAACACGTAGACATGATTATGTTCATCTCATACAAGTGTAGAGGTGAGTTCACTATACTCATCTGTAGAGGTGCATCTATAGATTCACTATATAGGTTTATTATTGCCCTTATAGAGATGCCTAATAATATTACTTACAGTTATATTACCTATAAATGGAAAACATTTATTGTATTTTCAGGTCTATTTCTGTGGCAAGTTTCTCATAAGTAAATGTATGGTTAGTTGTCAGAAATGAGCAAAATAGTAATGAATAATGCTATCTACATAGTGGAATGCAGTACATGCATTCATACTCTCCCTCTGCTGCTCTACCTCTGTCTTCCTTTCTTATTTTCTTAAATATGTGTGTACAGTAACAGACAAAATGCTAACAGGGATTTTATGTCATGGGAAACTTTCTTCAAGGTGTGCCATGCATTGTGGCTTTTACATAGACTAGGAGTTGCATGACTAAGTGAGGTGTAACTGACCATGCTGTGTCACACACACAACACTTTAAAAGGACTGATTTTAAATTTATTCCCCTTTGAAAAACAGCAATAGGTGCCATGGGAAAAAAAACATCCCCTTGATCTTCACTTTATTCAGTCACCTTCACTACCTCTAGAAGATTTATTCATAACAGTTTTTGTTTTCCTCTGTAAGAAAAATAAAGGATGGATGAAAATTGATTAGAAAAGTCAAGTCAAGGAAACACTGCCCTAAAGAGAGACCTGAACTCCAATTAGTGGTTACTAAAACAGGTAACAATTTTTGCTGTTGGGTTGTCTTGCAGCAAAAATATCCAGAAATGCCTTCTGTCGCCTGTTATGTGCCAGAAGACTGTGTCTTCTCCAATGTAGGTCTCTTGACTCTCGTGCTCTATCTTATCTATCCTTTTGCTACCTTATGCAAGCACAGATTTCTCAGAGGATCTAAAAGTACTGCTCTCTATCATCGGTACCATTTAGTCGCACCTATATAGATGCCTAGACCTCTGCCTGAGGCTGACATTGAAAATCACTTATTTTTTAGCTGGTGCAGCATATAGTTGTCTTGGCTTAGGCAAAAATCCTGATAAACTCTTCCTCCCATCTATGTTTTGGAAAATTTTCTTTTTGTATTTGCCAATTTTCAATTCCCAAATGTCCTAAATTTCACTTACTATATTTTGCAACACTACTCATTATGAATTACTCTCATGCACACTGTTTCTGTTGTGGGAAATGTACTACCTCATTACTTTTTCTCCCTCCCTCACTAGTCATTTCTATGAGCCTGAGAAACTTCTCTGACTAGTGACTGTCTGTCTTTTACTGTTGCTAGACAGACACATGCAAAGATTTACTCAGTTTGGTAGTTTATCCTAAGGTTATTGTTAAGAAGAGGATACATGTTGTTCTTCAGGGAATGATTTAGAGATAAGTGTAGTGTAGGGCTATCAGTTGGACTAGATGATCTTGAGGGTCCTTTCCAACCATAACAATTCTGTGATTCTGTAATAAGGAGCAAAATATGGATGCCAGAGTTTGTGCTGAAAGGGAAAAAGAGATACATAGAAGTAGCCAATAAAATCCTCAAGACTTAACATCCAATTTAAACAAAGGTATGTATTCCATTTAGACAGTATAAAACACCCTCGAGGTACCACAGTCTGCAGCCAGAAGAGACAACTGTGTGGGGCTGGGAAGTCTTGGGAAGAAAAATCTTGTTCTTCCAATCAGTTACACACATTTCAGAAATTTTCATGGCTGCACTTTCTCAGTTTTGTAACATCTCTAGTCTTTGTGCTAATTGCTGTTGCTGAAGCTTTGGTGGCTGCAAAAGTGCCATAGCATTTATTCCCAGATTCAAAGTTTCAGTCACAGAGCTCTAATAAAATTGCACATCATCTTTACCCTTGACCTTGGTGAATTTTATTGGAAAAGGTACAAAAAGATGAAAATTCACAGGATCCTTGCTTGCCTCAGAGCTTGGGCTGCAGCAGCTTAGCAGTGAGTCCATAACCATCCAACTGCTCTGCAAGGAACATATTAGCTACACATGCCAGTGTGCAACCGGAATGATCAGTGAGGTCTGCCTCTCTAAAATAAAAGGCCACTTACTTACTGTTTCCTTGAAAATTCACATCATCCTTGATGCCTCATTTTATGCACATGTGTATGATTTAGACCTATCTGTTATATCCAAGTTTTTCATGGTAGATTTTCTAAGAACTTTGTTGTGTTATTTTCCATTTACTTTTTAGGTGGAATTTTATTTTTTTTTCCCTTCAAATTCACTTTATTGGCATATTAAAGTTTCTTGTACAGTTTTTGTACAATGAGGTTTGTTTGTTTTTTCCTCTCTAATCAATACTATTCCTTTAAAAAGTTTATGGTAATTAATGTCTTTTAACTTTTTCTGCAGAGAAGATAATTTTAGGATTGCCATTTTTACTTAGTGGTGAATTCTTTCCTGGCAGCCAAATTCCTTCATATGCTTTCTACTAAGAAAAAAATGCTAGCAGGATGTTTACTGTGTTCTAAAACTCCAATTCTAACCCATTAAAAAATAGGATGCCTACCTGTTTTTCGCCACAGCCCTGAGTGGCCAGCTAGCCTTGCTCCTTCCATACTTCTGCTGTAATCTGCTCATGTATGATGGAGAGGAAAATCACAGACGTAAACAAAAGATCTCTTGAAATGGCCCTTGGTCACCGACTGGTGCAATGTACATGCTACTGTATCCATCTATGACTTTCATTATTTCTGATACTTTCTAAGTGTGCATAGTTTCTCTGTTGTTGTAGAAGGCTCCAAAGATGACAGTTTATTGTTCATGTAATAAATGATGTGCAGCATACTTTATGGTGAAGAATTTCAATGACAATGATGTAAAATTGCCTGCAGAAAAACTCAGCAGACAGTCAGATTACAATGCAGAAATAATATTTTAAGAACAGAGATTGCTATGCTCTTATCCTATGTCTAATAAGAGACTTATAAAAGCTTAAGGACTGGACTTCTAATAAGTTTTTTCAAGCTTAAGGACTGGACTTCTAATAAGTTTTTTCTCATATCAGACTAATTTTATCAATATATTTATTTGAAAATACTGTCTTTAGAAGAGTTCCAAAACGTAAACTAAAAAAGAAATGGAAATTTATGTATAAGGACTGAAAAAGGGTCTGTAATCTCTCTATTAAGTTAATATTGACAAATTATCTTGTCTTTAAGTATAGTATAATCAAGTGTGTTGTTAGTTCTGGCAGCTATGCCAGCATCTGTAGGTCATGTAATCATACAAATATATGGTGACTTTAAACCAAGATTATCCCCTTATTAAAGCTATCAGTCCAGATGACTGAGAGTATGGGCATATCAGTATTAAACACATGTTCATGAAAGATCTAATATATATTTTCACACAGAATCACAGAATATTAGGAGTTGGAAGGGACCTCGAAAGATCATCTAGTCCTACCCCCCTGCCACAGCAGGATTCCCTACACCAGGTCACACAGAAGCTCATCCAGATGGATTTTGAATATCTCCAGAGAAGGAGACTCCACAACCTCTCTGGGCAGTCTGTTCCAGTGCTCTGGCAACCTCACAGGGAAAAATTTTCATAGGAATCTCCTATGCTTCAGCTTACAACCATTGCCTCTTGTCTTGTCACTGGGCTGCAGCGAGAAGAGCCTGACCCCATCATCCCGACACACACCCTTCACAAATTTAAAAGCATAGATGAAGTCACCTCTTAGCCTCCTCTTCCCCAAGCTAAAGAGACCCAGCTCCCTCAGCCTTCCTCAGAAGGAAGATGTTCCAGCCCCTTCATCATCTTGGTGGCTCTGCGCTGGACTCTTTCAAGCAGTCCCCTATCCTTCTTAAACTGAGGGGCCCAGAACTGGACACAAGATTCCAGAAGCGGCCTCACCAGGGTAGAGTAAAGGGGGAGAAGAACGTCCCTTGACCTACTAACTGTAGGGAATATTTTAGCAGACCAAGGACATGAGAGCCTGTTTGCTAAACCCAGCCCACGATCCTGAGGGCTCTGTCCTTGAAGATAGGGAAAAATAGTAAGGCTGTAAACAGGACAAGATGGAGATAGGCAAGGTATGCTAACTGTAGAACCCAGGGGGGCATTATTGCAACAGTGTGTTTGTATGGATGTGAATGTAACCAATTATGTTAGTAACAAAGTGTGTGAACAAGTTAGTTTAGCCTATAGTAGCTTTGCTTTA
>VWZX01009241.1:0-10657 GCA_013399015.1 Galbula dea
TTTGGCAGGGAGCCAGGTCCAAACCATCACAATAAGCATTTACTGCTGGGAAATTATTTGCCCATTTCTAACTTGGAACACCTCCCTGGAGCACTTCCATAATTAATGGAGCTTTCAGAGAAAGGGCTGGCTGTTAACACCTTTCAGAGTCAATGGCAACATGATAATTTGCTTCAAAGGCAGCACCCAGAAGCCCAAGAATATTATAGAGTGTCTGGGTGTTTATTTTCTCTGAGGTGTTACATTTACCGTGGGATTTTCTGGGTTGAGAAATACCATGGAACAATACTTGGCTCTGTCTAAGATCAAAACAGAGGTTATTGCTGTTCTTCAAAATATCATGGCTCTTTAACTTGCCATTGTACCTGCAATATTCACTAAAATATAAATGTGGATATATGTACTGATTTGCTTTTTAGTTAGGCTTTCTGTCTATTCATACTTGCATTGCCCAAAATGCTTTTAAGAACCTGAGATTGGGATTTCTGATTGGTAGGCTGAGGACCAGAACAAGAAAAGTTGAAAGTACAGGCAAAAATGTCTGAGGAGAGAGTGGATATGGAAGGTACTCTCAGAGTGAGGAAACTGACAGGGTGGGCTCTCTGACTAGCTGCTCTTCCTAACCATCCACAGTTACTTGATTGCAAGTTTTCCCTCCATGGAGAGCTGCTTCCCTGGCAGAGGTGCTGGGGACTGGAAAATACTCTCCCCTTCCTTTGGCAAGGTACAATCACAGCAGCTTTTAACATCTGTCAGCTTGATAGAGAGCTTTTTTTATAGCTTTTTTGGTCTTGCTGGAAGACTAATGTATGGCTGCAGCAATGGTCTGTGAACCCCACGGCAGCTGTCTGCAAGTAGGTAGCTCCTTTATTCCACATAACAGGCCAGGAATGATCTTCAGGAAAAGAAAGATGTGTGGGTTACCAGAATAAATAACTGTTCACTGGGAAGGGAGTATATACTACTATGCAGAAGGCTACTCTGTTGTAGTGCACCTTGGCATTTGTCTAGAAGTCATGGTGGGCAAAAGTCCCCTCTTGACTATGTTTTGCCTTGAACTTTCATCAAACATGTTGCTAGAAATGTCACCCAATCCATCATTAAGTTTACAGTCTGAAAACAAGCAGAGGGAAAGTGAGGATTGTATTTTGGTGGGGTTTGTTTCTCACTTTCTTCAGATCTTTATTCGTTTTGTATTTTGCTTTGTCTTAGTTCTCTTTTTTGTCTGATTCTCCCACTGTCAGCACCTTCAATCTTCAGAAAGATGGTTGCTATTCTACCCACAGGGGCACATCAGAAATCCAAATATACCTCCGTGTCTCTCAGTGAACTGCTTTGCGCAAAGGTACCACATGAAGGTACCATAGAGGAATCATGAAAAGCATACTAAAAAGATACATTAGTCTGTTGTGCCAGAATCCTGTGTCTTGTCAGGATCTGTTGCTTCTTGTCTTTTGAGGAATAGATTTTCCTGACAGCTTCTGTATAAGTGAAAATAATCATTAGATTAAAATGCCTTTAGAGCGCATGACAGATTTAACAATTTTTATAAGCCATTTGTACAGAGAAATGCCATCAGCCAGTGAACCATTCTCGGGATTGTACAGCAGCTTGGAAGTTGTTTTAGCCAAGGGCAGCCTTTCAACTTTCCAGGGCAATCCTTATATTGGACAGTTCTGGGGCACACAGCCGTATGCAAATAAAGGGTATGTGTATGCCAATCAAATCCATATTTTGCATGGAATGACTGTGGTACTACAAAAGTAATTAAGCAGCAGTTTTGTGTTTTGGTTACTGAAATTAGCCAGATAATGAGTTATTACAAGATCCTGCAGTGTTTGTAGTGCATTGGATGACTCACGTCAATGTTGGTCAGAT
Source organism: Galbula dea (assembly GCA_013399015.1). Classification (NCBI taxonomy): domain Eukaryota; kingdom Metazoa; phylum Chordata; class Aves; order Piciformes; family Galbulidae; genus Galbula; species Galbula dea. The sequence goes on from VWZX01009241.1 coordinate 1,879, forward strand.
TAAGAACTGATGTCAAAAAGAATCAAACTCAAAACATCCCTTTCACAGAAGAACACATCTTGTTTCAAGATAGAAGGAAAAATGCAAGACCAAATTCTCATTCTTTTTCTGGAGTTGCTGAGTTTTACAAGACTTGAATTATTTTGCTATATTGGAATATTTATGTATTCCAGCAAGTTTCGTGAGTTCAAATATTTCTGATGTTGGAACAGACCATTAGGTATATCCACAATGATCTCCAGCAAAAAGTAAGCTGCAGAGCTTTATCAAGACAACCTTTTCTTGAATACAAGGTCTTGTTCACAACTAAAGCACCTCATTAGTCATCTCAAATGTTCTGAAGATGTCAGGAGAGGACAACTGTCTGTCCTGTCCTGTCTACCCCCTACTGTACACCTCGTTTGGGTGCTTGTGTATTACACAAGTCCCTGTGCTGCTGTAGCCAATCTCTGTATTCATAGGAGTGTTGTTAGGATTTATTGCACTGCAGAATACTCTTTGCATTGCAGTCTTTGGAGGAGATAGTCCATTATGAGACAGATAACTGGGGGAAGATCTGCTTTCCAGATATATATCCGGAACAGAGTCATGAAGTGAGTGCTGAGATACTGGACCTACCAAAGCCTGCTAAAACATGCCTTCCATTGGGAGGCTGGCTCAGGACATAGATTAGGAGGGAAAAGCCTTGGTTGACTCAGTGCTAGAGGATGAACTATTGTATTTTAGAACAAGATCTCATTTTTTAGAGGAGCAAACCCTGAGTCCTTTGAAGCACAAATTCTTTGGGGACACCCTGGCAGACCATTTTCTATTTTGTAACCCTTCTGTGGGCAGTTTCATAAGATGCAAAGAACTCAGTCTGCACTTTGAAGAATCAGCAACAGATATTCCAACTGGAATGTGGTCATGGATGCCTATGTCCTTTTTAGGAAAGACAGGTCTACAAGGCACGGTGGGAGAGTTGCTCTTTACATAAGAGAGCAACTGGAATGTATTGAGTTCTGTCCAGGGGTGGATGAGAGGAGAGTTGAGAGATGAGGGTGCGAATTAAGGGGCAGGCTAGCATGGGTGTCTATTACAGGCCACCTGATCAGGATGAGGAAGCTGAAGAGTCTTTCTCCAGGCAGCTGACAGTGGCCTCTCAATCACAGGCCCTGGTTCTTCTGGGGGATTTTAACTACCCAGATATTTGCTGGAAAGCCTACTCAGCCAGCCATTCACAGTCCAAGAGGTTCCTCCAGTGCATTGATGATAACTTCTTGATGCAAGTGGTGGATGAGTCCACTAGGAGGGGAGTGCTGCTGGACCTGATACTCACTAACAAGGAGGCTCTGGTTGAAGAGGTAAAGGTTAAGGGCAACCTTGGCTGCAGTGATCATGAGATGGTGGAGTTCACGATCTTGTGTGGTAGGAACAGGATACCTAGTAGGATCACAACCCTGGACTTCAGTAGGGTGAACTTTGATCTTTTCAAGAAATGGCTAGGGCAAACCTCATGGGACAGGGTACTAGAAGATAAAGGGGCCCAAGAGAGTTGGTTAACATTCAAGGACTGCTTCTTCCAAGCTCAAGATCAGAGCATCCCAACACATAGAAAATCGAGGAAGGGAGTGAGGAGACCTGCATGGTTACCTAGGGAACAGTTGGACAAGTTCAAGTGGAAGAAGAGAGTCTCCAGCTCATGGAAGAAGGGGCTGGCCACTTAGGAAGAGTACAAGACTGTTGTCAGAGGATGTAGGGAGGTAACTAGGAAAGCTATGGCCTCTTGGGAAGGGAAGGGAAGGGAAGGGAAGGGAAGGGAAGGCTCACACACATCCTGCTTGATTCCCAGTTTTACCTCCCCATCCAAGCACTCCGTTTGGATTTTTATATGGATTTTCGGCTAATTTCGGGGAGAAACCACCTCCACTGGGCTTCTCCTCTCTCTCGCCTCCGAAGNGGGGCCCTTGGCTTCTTCTAATTTAGTATCGAAGTAGTCAAAGTATCTATGCTGTGCTTCTGTTGCTAAAAAAAAGTCATTCAGAACAGATACCATTTTAATGGAGCCTTTTTCTCCTAAGAAAATTACTTAATCTTTGCCATAGTTTGTTGATCATTTTGAAGTGTTAAATGCTGGAAGAAGCAGGTTCCTGGCTGCAAGCCATTTGGAACTGGATAGAGCATTAATGCCACCTGCTGAAAAGCCTCATGGGACCTGCTTAAGGGAATACATATACTAAGCTTGGGCCTTGGAGGTTTTAATAACGCTTAGTAATAGAGAAAACATTCTTTATGTACTAAATAAAAATAAAAAATAAAATTAAAAAAAATCTGATACATTCTTCCCCTTGACAAATGGAAGTATAATTCTCTTCTCCTCTTGCTTGTAGAAACCTCATCCCGACATTTATCAGGAAGGCTGTCAGACCCAACATTACTCTGTCTTTCTGGACTCTTAAAGGAAAATCATAGTACAAGCATGAGGTTTTGCTGAGAGAAGAATCTTAATTTTCACACAAAGAAGATAGCTGTCAATTTCACAGGAAGCTCAGAAGGCCTTTATTAGTATAGGCATTTGAGGAACATACTTTGTTTTACTCTTGTATAGCTGGTATTTGCTATAACAAAGGCAGCGGGCTGCATGTATCTGAGAAAAACATATTGGTGAATTACAGGATGTGTATATGAAAGACAGAAAAATTTTGGGACATACTACGGTGTCGTTAGTACTAGAGCCAAAGCTGGAGGATCTGGACCTTAGAGCAAGACATAAGTCATTTTAGAGAGTAGTTTGCTACTAGAGCAGACAAACAGCTTAATGATCCACATCCTTAGTGTGGGTGTCATCAGAATGTTGCTTAGCGTCCCAATGTTACTGTGTATTTAAAACTATTCTTCATTCTTTTTCTTAAAAGTTCCATTCCTGGAGTCAGGTGGTGTTGTGATTGTCTCAACTTTAGTTTAGAAACATTAGCTAAATTTCCAGCATTTTTATTGTGGAGAAAAAAACTTCCAGTGCTAGCCCAAATAATGTCAAAATTTTAAATTAATGTCTCTTTTGCTGCACATATGGACATATTGGACATACTGTGGGTTATTGTAAATTACACATAGATGTAAGGAGTGAGGATTGAGCCTGAGTAAGAAACTAAGGAGTAGAGCCAACACACTGGTTACCTCTTCCTCTTAATTTTGACCCCTTCAGTCACCAGCTCTTTGCTAGATTGACTTTCTGAGAGAGAAGCTTTGTATATTACCTTCAATAAGGTTTTTTTAAAAGGTGTATTTTTCCTGTTTTTCTTAGTGTGGGAACACTAAAACAAGATAAAATTCTACTGACATGAATACCTAGATTCATTATTTCTAACTGATCATTTAAATTATTAGTGTGGTTACTTTTCCCTCAGAATCAATGAGGAGCAAAATGGGCACTCTAAGGGGAAAACAGTGCTATTTTTTAATTGCCTCCTGGAAATACTTCTCCAAGTCAGTAGCTACTGTCAGAGTGCAAGCATAGGACAGTGAGGTGTTGTCACTCATTTCCTCTAATGTGCACAATCTGATGTCCGGGACCAACTAATGGTTGTGACTAAATATTGAGCGTTGAACCAACTTATTCTTCCTCCTGGAGTTAATCTCTTTTGAAATTAATGGCTGTAAATTTACTGGTCATAAAAACAACTTCTTCTCTTTCATCTACCCAAAATAGGAACAAAGATTTCTTTTTAACATCAGGATGAAGCCTACAATATATTATTAAACAAATTGTTACTACAGGCAAATGGCCTGGAATTCCAGTTCTGCTTTAAAAAATGAGATGATCTTGTGAAAAATACAAAGGAGAAACCAAACATATTAAGAACATAAAACATTACAGATTCTTCATCATTGTTTGTTAGTTTGGCATTTGAATTTAATGTCGCATTAATGCCCCCTACTGATAAGCCTTCAAAGGTCTACTTCAGATCAAGCTCAGTATTTAATAGTACTCTGCATCAGTGCTTCCCTTGAATTAAAAAGAAAAAAATCCAGCATGTATTTCACCATAACTGAAGTAATCTTAAATAGTGACATTTCCTTTGTCTATAACAAGGCCTGTGCTATAACAAAAGTAGTAACAAAGAAGTCCTTATTATCATCAGATATGATCCCTTTCTACTGTTTTTTTAGTGAAAGGACAATGTGATGTGGCATGACTGTGTAGGAACCGTATCTTAAAGGAGAGAAGGAATCTTTAAAATTTCATAAAGAAAGCAGATCATTATAATGAAATACAGCTTTCCAAAATAGAGAAACTGAATGAGATTGAACAGCTATATTGCTGTTCAGGGTTATACTAGGGGAGCTAAATGATAGGTCTTTTCACAGCATTTTTATCTATTTTATAGGTAAAGAAAATATTTCATTATTATTGGGGTTTTTTAGAGACTGTCTTGCATAAGGCAATACAGGTATTGTTTGATTCTATAAGAGAGCTAGTCATTCATTTCCTCCCTCTTCAAGCCATGGGGGAAGTACTTTTCCTTTGCCAGTAATGATTAAGAAGACACCACTCTGTTTTTTCCAGTTTCCAACAGCTGTGCTGCTGAATCTTTCCTCTGTGTCCCTTCAGTTCTTTGCCTCTTTGAGGTACGTAAAGTCTTATGCAAGTGTTCATAGCACTGGCTGATCACCTGAAACTTGTAGAGACATCCACAATCCCCCCAGTGTGTCATTCCCTCTGAAGAGAGTGAGGAGACCTGTCTTGTCCCATTCATGGAATCACAGAATCATTATGGTTGGAAAAGACCTCTCCAACCAACCACCTAATACTACCATGCCCATCACTAAACCATGCCCTCAAGCACTGTATCTACACATTTTTTGAACTCTTCCAGAGATCAGACTGTTTAGCCTTTCACAGGCATAGGTCATGTAAAGAGGCTGTCCCAAGGCAGCCCATCTCGTCAGGAGTCTGATGAATGCTGTGAGAGGAGAATCAGACAGAATACTGGGCAACAAACTCCTGGGCGAAGGCTGGGCAAAAGTAGGACAGAGGCACTCCTGGTGCCCTCCTGTACTCCCTCTCTGCAGGGTTCCAGGCAAAGATCAGACATTCTGCAGGGAAATCGATACCTGCCCAAGTCAGCTCTGCACTCAGTCATCAATAGTTTGCACAGATACTACCTTATGAATGCAGAGAATTGTCCGTTTTTCACTATTAGCAGGAATTAAGGAAGATTGTGAAGGGAGAAAGACTGTTGCAGCTCATAGCCGTGTGGTTATCTCATATAGCAGTGTCATGCATATGATACGCTTCTGCCTGTGTTGTAGTTTTGGAAAGTAGAGCTAAGTGTGTGGGAAAGGCTAGCAAATTTTGTATCATTAAAGCACTGAATTTTAACAGTGAGAGGAGACTGCAGAACTCTTTCCTTACAAAGGCAATGGTCACACAAGTAAGAAAAGGGAAAAAGTACCAATAGGACAGGATTGTTCATACACTATTTGGTCAGAAGCATGTATATTGTTCTTGAACAACCACAGTATGAGGTGGCAAATGCCTGCATACCTGTTTCTGCTATAGTAGACAGCTAACAGCCTCTTATTTGAAACAAGATGTCTCCATCTCTTGAATTTTCTCTATTACAAAGGAAAGGAAGGCAAACTGCTATTAATGTCAGTTATCCTTCTTGATAAAGTCAGTGTCAGATTGCAGTGGACCTAGGAAAATTTGTCAACTCTCTTGAGCTGGTTTTTTTTTTTGACAGGGCAGTATCATGTAATGCATTGATCTGATATGACACCTTGTCTACTCTCAAGCTTACCTAGTTTTCAGTGCTGATGTCAGAGGAATCATCCTAAAGGTTAGAACATGCTCTAGCATCCTTGTCAGCAGTCTGAGAGGGAAGGTAGCCAAGGACTTACCAGGTTTGTTCATAGCATGTTGTTATTGTTCCCTTGGAGGGGTAGGGGATGATTTCCAAGCTCTTCTCACTCCTTCTGGGACAGCATGTATTTGCATCTACTATTGCACTACCTGTCGGATTTGCCCTTGCCAGGCACCGGTCCAGGAGTACTGTGAACATGAAGGTGGTCTTAATATGAAGATGGTCTTCCTCCCATCTTCTTACAGGTCCTAAAAGAATGAATGGAGGAGGTTCTGTAAACCAAAAGTCATTACAAGCAAATCCCTAGTGGAAATCCAAAACAGTAGTGGACGTCATATGCAGCTTACATTTTTTTGTTTGTATGGAGCATTATTAACTTTCAAAACACAGATGGCATGAGAAAAATGTCTTTTTTATTAACAGAAGTACCAGAGGATTATAGCTTGTAATGGATCCCTGCAACTAGAGTTCAGATATCCACCAGCTCTTTGTCAGTCTTCTAGCAAACACTCCTTCCAACAAATTGGACTCATTATCTCCATTTATTCTTATCCTACCTGGAGACCTGAGCAAATGCAAAGATATTTGTCTCTGATTCTTTGGACTGGGTCGATTTTTACACATAGACCATGGCTACCTAAAAGCTATTACACTGTTACAGTACACAGCACAGTGTGCAGGTAGGCATCCCTACTCCCTCCGAGCTAACAGCTTCAGTCTGTGATTGATCCATAGGTCACAGTTTCATGAAATGTAAAGAACTCAGCCTGCACTTAGAAGAATCAGCAACATATATTCTAAGATATCCAATGAGACAAGATCTACCAAAGCACCTGTTCCCAGCAGTGGCTGATTGTATGATGCTTGAAACAATGAAGTTTTTACTAATGTGTTAGATGCTGCATTTCATTACCTATCAAAGAAAGAAGGCTTGAATTTATTACATAAGAGTCACTGGAAAAATGTAAGAGTCTACAAATTAAAAGGTTAAAAACCACTGCTTTAAAATGGGAGTGTTGAAGCAGTGTGTAGAATGGATTGATAATCAAGATGATAATACATCTGATAATCAAGATGCCTCATACTGTTGTTTGATTTCTTGTATATGAAAAGGTGGCTGCTGGATACAACATTTTTACGCCTTTCTATTTGTGTTGCCATTAGAAGAACTGCTTTAACTATACAGCTAGAGCTGGAGAAATCTGCCTTCTTTGTATGGATGAGCTTTTGGGAAATGTTAGTTTCTGTGGTTGAAATTCTTCAAAGACTGTTACCTAAAAAAGAAGCTGAAGCCGATTTTTTAACCAGGTGTCAGTATTTTTAGATGCTGTGCTACTCTCACAAATTTCCTTTCCTGAAACAAGTGCCTTAGCATGATATAAAGTCCTCTTTCGTCTGAGAGTGTCTTCTTCAACCTTAAAAAAATGTACCTAGTCCAAACAATCACTATAATGGTAAAATAATACAATTAGTTCTTGAAATGGGCTTCTAAGAAGCTCTACAGAGATGACTCTGATTTCTACACAGCATCAGCTTCACAGAATTGCAGACTGTTAGGAGTGACCTCGCTGGGTCGAGGTTGGAAGGAACCTCAAAAGATCATCTAGTCCAACCACCCCCGCCGTAGCAGGATTCCCTAGACCAGGTCACACAGAAGCACGTCCAGACGGGTTTTGAATATCTCCATAGAAGGAGACTCCACAACCTCTCAGGGCAGTCTCTAACACTGTTCTGGCACCTGAACTGAGAAAAAATATTTTCTTGTATTCATGTGGAACCTCCTATGCTTCAGCTTACATCCATTGCCCCTTGTCTTGTCACTGGGATCCACTGAGAACTGGCCCCATCCTCCTGGCACCCACCCTTTACATATTTAAAAGCATAGGTGAGGTCACCCCTTAGTCTCCTCTTCTCCAAGCTAAAGAGACCCAACTCCCTCAGCCTTTCCTCAGAAGGAACATGTTCCAGCCCCTTAATCATTTTGGTGGCTCTGTGCTGGATGCTTCCAAGCAGCTCCCTATCCTTCTTCAACTGAGGGGTCCAGAACTGGACACAATATTCCAGATGTGGCCTCACCAGGGTTGGTTAACATTCAACGACCACTTCTTCCAACCTAAAAATCAGAGCAGCCCAACTCGTACAAAATCGAGGAAGGGAGCCAGGAGACCCACGTGGTTAAGTAGAGAACTGCTGGGCAAACTCACGTGCAAGAAGAGAGTCTTCAGATCATGGAAGGAGGGGTTGGCCACATGGGAAGAGTACAAGACTGTTGTCAGAGGATTTAGGGAGGCAACAAGGAAAGCTAAGGCCTCTCTGGAATTAAACCTTGCAAGGGAGGTCAAGGACAGTGAGAAGGGCTTCTTCATACATTGCCCGAAAAACGAATACTAGNCACAATATTCCAGATGTGGCCTCACCAGGGTTGGTTAACATTCAACGACCACTTCTTCCAACCTAAAAATCAGAGCAGCCCAACTCGTACAAAATCGAGGAAGGGAGCCAGGAGACCCACGTGGTTAAGTAGAGAACTGCTGGGCAAACTCACGTGCAAGAAGAGAGTCTTCAGATCATGGAAGGAGGGGTTGGCCACATGGGAAGAGTACAAGACTGTTGTCAGAGGATTTAGGGAGGCAACAAGGAAAGCTAAGGCCTCTCTGGAATTAAACCTTGCAAGGGAGGTCAAGGACAGTGAGNGAGTTTTGAGGGAGCTGGCAGAAGTTATTGCCAGGCACCTCTCCATCATCTTTGGTAAGTCGTGGGGGACAGAAGAGGTGCCTGGGGATTGGAGGAAGGCAAATGTCACTCCAGTCTTCAAAAATGGCAAGGAGGAGGAGCTTGGTAACTCTAGACCAGTCAGCCTCACCTCCATCCCTGGAAAGGTGATGGTACACTTTATCCTTGACTCTTTCTCTAGGCATATCAAGGATAAGGGG